>JAJOOR010017547.1:0-31738 GCA_036250505.1 Solanum acaule
ATTCTTCATTGTCTCCTTGCTCTTTAATCTAGTCATTTTCCTTAAGTTTCCATTTAACATTTCATTCTCGGCATCTGATTGTGTGGTATATCTGATAGTTCCTATGATTCATATGTTTTTCCATGCACATCACAATTGAGCACTTTAAACACTGTTGTGTGATAGACAAATTAAAGTATTTAGTCCTTGGTTTGATGTGGCAATACATTAGCACATCTACATCTGAATATATTATGCATTTGTTTTGTAATTTTTGCACCAAGTAGTAATACACCACGTGATCTTTGTGATTGTCACTATATAGGCTGAGGTACTTGTACTTATTATTTCTGGCGTAGATGGTGGAGTAGACTTAACTGACTCGGTAACGTTGATGGTGGCAGAATATCGTAGCTCTAATTGTTTTGATACGTGTTGTCACCTAAGATGGGAAATCCATCAATGGAGAAACAAATAGGTTCTTGGTATAACTGTGTAATGCATTCGTTCTATATCCGAGAGACTTGACATCATGTTAATACTATCAATTACACAGTGAATAAAATTGTTCTTTTGAAAGTCAGACCAAAAACTTGGATTTTTAGAGAAGTTGTTAGTTGAGTCAGACATTGTGTACATAAAGGTAACTCATCAATTTTTTTTTGTTTTAATGTTCTTTTGGTTTAAAGAGAGTACTAAAGAAACCACGTAAACAATAAGAAAATGTGTTTCTCCATTGGAAAGAGAATGCTTGTATGTGTGGTATTTAAAAAGGTCATTGTTATATAATATTCATTGTATACTTACTAACTCAAATAAATTAGTCTCCTCATGTTTACATCACGTAATCAAATTACTAATTGGTCATTTGTATTTTGGTGAGTATATATATATATATATCTATATTTAATTGGTTTAAATAATACAATAATGATAGATAATGGAAAAGCCTTAAAAGGCGTCACGACCCGAGCCTACACCAATGATGTGGCCGACACTCGAGAACCATTGATGGGCCCCCCAAGCGAACCCTCATCCTGGTTGACAACAAGGAGAAGACTAACTCAAACGTACAAAGCATCAATTGAAAGAAATGTTTAAAAAACAGTTTACTGAATCTCAAAACTTCGCTGAATATATTGAGTATGAAACATAAGTTTTAAATAAAATATCTTAAACTGAAAAACTCTTCAAAATTGTCTATCTATGAAGCCTCTACTACACAAATATAAGTGTTGGGACAAGACGCACGACTCCTCAAAAGAACTACTACTAGCAACTCATAAAACTGGAGTACTCTGAAAGCATGGCAGTCTCACTCATAAGCAGACGAGCGGATGAAGTGATCTCAACAGACTCTTGTTGAGGATCCTAATAATCAGTATCCGCATCATTAAAAGATGTAGTGTAACACTCCAGAATTTTTTTTGAGCTAAGATTCAAACCATACTTTGTTGTGAGTAGTATTTTACCCAGGAATTTAAAAACTTCTTGAGTGTAAAGGTCAGTAGATGTAGCACCTTGAGTTCCAAGAAGAACTAAAGAGAGTTCATTCAAGTTATTCCTAAGTTCTTCTAAGTTTTTGGTAAACTTCAAATGACCATACCTCTCAGTACAGAATTAGTTAGGCGGGTCATAAGATATTAAATGAAAGGACTTTGAATTATCTTTCCAACGACGACAAATTTGCTAAGTTTCTAGTTTGGATGAGTGAGATATGCCCTTTTGAAGTTAGGTTGTCCAAATAAGGAAAGTTACCCTAAAATAGTAAAGGGTATTTTGGTCTTTTCCTTACCCAATCAAATTTGAATAATTTTTAGTATGTGTAACGACCTGTTTCTGTCATTATAGAAATGCCAACGGGGGAAAATTTGGGGCCGGAAAAAACTTTTTCGTAGTATTTGGATTTTCCCGACCTTGTCTAGATTTGGAGGAAATCAGAGTCACCAAGGTGTAGGGAAATTTGATAACAATTGGGTGGAGTAATTATGGTTTTGATTGCATGAGTGGTTAGATAACTTGTTAAGGAATCCGTACGACTTTACAGAATTTAATTTAGGTGAGCAGATCTCTGGTAATCGATCTTAGCGTGAAGGGTATTTTCTGAGCGTTGTGGGTTAGAAGTGTGTTGTGGAATAGGGATTTGGAATTCTTTAAAATAACTCTCTATTTCAAAAATGTCGCTTTGGTGCTGGGTTTGGCCGCTACAGCGGGATATAGGGCGTTGTGGCGGGTACAACGAGACTTAAAATCGTAGGTGAAAAGACAAATAGCTCACTGATTCGAGAATGCCACTCTGGAAGGAATTTGGGTTGCTCTAGCGCCGCCGCTACAGCAGGGTGAGGGCCTCTTTGGTCGGCTAGACGCGACTTAATGTCGTTAATAAACCCCTAAACGACCTTATTTGGCACTTTTCAACTTTTAGAGCTGAGGAACGAACCCCAGGCGATTTCTACTCATTTTTCACCATTCTTGAGGCTAAAGGTAAGCTTTTCACTCCTAGAATCCGTATTTCGATCCGTAGAACGTAATCAAATGGGTAAATATTGATGGGGGAGGGTTTTGATCTTGAATCTATGGGGGAAACATCCCTTAATTGGATAATTGGGATCATGGGTTGATCTAGGGTTTGTTAGATTTGTTGGTAATCTAGGTAATTAATAATTGTTTATTGATTCCCGCATTATATTAATTGTTTGTAGACCAAGAACAGGCGGAACGAATCCGGAAAGGGAAGAATCAAGTTGCATAGGGTTTCAAGCTTGTTTCGAGGTAGGTGATGATTGTGATTGTATGATTGTGTGATGTATGCTTGTTCTTGCTTTATTATGATACTTGTATATGTATGAATGTTGCAATGTTGATCACACTTGTTGTAAATGAGATAGATGAATTATCATTAACGTGAAATCATGACTTAAATGTATGATCTTAAGGATATACTTGTGTTTGTGATTTTGGTGTGTGAATGGAATCAGATTACCACGTTCCGGCATAACTAACTTAGATCGGATTGCCACATTTTGGCATAAATATGGGATCGGATTGCCACATTCAGGCATGCTAACTGTTTGGGTTTGGGTTCCATGAGAGGACCAATGATGTGATGATAAATGTGAAATGCGTCGTTGATTCTTCATGTTAATGATATTGTATATGTTGATATTTATGCATGTGATTATAATCTTGTTTGACTTGCTTATGTTGCACTAGTGGGGTAGCTGCGTGATCCTACCAGTACACTGTGGTTGTGTACTGATTCTGCACTTGCTCTTATTTTTGTTGAGTACAGGGCATCTTCACGCGACTATTGATAGACCTCACTTAGAAGATCAGTGATCGTCGCTTCGAATTCAAGGGTGAGCCAATTCTTCCAGGCTGCCATGGGATCCTCTTTTGTCTATGTCTATCATTTCCGGACTTAGATATTTGTTTTAGTTAGTTGATTAGTTCATTAGTTTGGGGATGTATCCCTTCTTGTTTAGACTTGGATCATTTGTTTATATGTTTTGGTACATTGACTTTCAGGTTCTAGGTTGTTTCTTCCGCATTTGTTTAGTATAGTTCTATAGACTTCTTGTTGAAGTTTATGAGAACTTCACTAATTAGTTGTTTAATCTGTTTTCATAACTTAATTGCCTTAGTTTTGTTTTAGTTGCTTAGTTTGGGTTGTAGTAGTGGTTCTCCCACCGGATGGTTAGTGTGAGTGCCAATCACGACGGTCTGGGTCGTGACAAAGTTGGTATCAGAGCCTAGGTTTGTTGATCTCGATATACCGAAATGAGTCTAATAGAGTCTCACGGAACGGTACAGGGACGCCTTTACTTTTCTTCGAGAGGCTATAAAACTTTAGGAAATCTCTATTTTTCTCTTGTCTCCTTTCGTTCTATGACTTGATTCCAATTGGTATCTGGCGATTCAAATTGGTATCTAACCTCCTTCACTCTTCTGTTCGCAGATGGTTAATACTAGGTATAACGGTGTTAGGCCTGTAGCTCTTGTCAATGCTCCAGCTGAGGAATTTGTAGTGAGAGGTCGCAGTTGAGGCAGAGGTAGAGGAAGAGCTAGGGGTAGAGGCCGTGGGAGAGTAGCGCCTGGTGTGAATGAGGTGCCGATTGATAATGTTCCTATGAATGAGAACCCTCATACGTATAATGAAGAGATAGAAGAGGATATTGAGGTTAAAGATGTTGAGGAAAATGGACAAGAGGAAGAGGTGCTAGCGGAGACTGCGGTTGTTCCTCCCATCGATCCGGTGTTAGCTCAGCAGATTATGGTGTTCTTGAAAGGGTTGGCTGGTCCTAGAGTGCTTCCATCTGCTCAAGCAACTCAAACTCCTACTAATCCTCATGTTGCTAGCACTGCGCCCAAGATGGGGGGGAATATAGGTACTGATGCTTTCTTCCGTCATTTGTTGGGTTATGTCATGACTGGGAACAAGCATGATATGTTGACTAGTTTTTGAAGCTTAAGCCTTCGGTATTTCTTGGTTCTGAGACTGAAGATGCTTATGAGTTTATCTTAGATTGTTATGAGAGGCTGCATAAATTGGGTGTTGTTCACCAACATGGGGTTGAGTTCGTTTCTTTCCAACTTCAAGGTGAGGCCAAGCAGTGGTGGAGAGCTTATATGGAGTGCAGATCTTCTACTTTACCTCCACTTACTTGGACCCAATTTCATACTCTGTTTCTAGAAAAGTATATGCCCCGAACTTTGAGGGATCGCAAGAAGGATGAATTTATGGCTTTAGAGCAAGGTGGTATGTCTGTGGCTGCTTATGAGGCCAAGTTCCATGCTTTATCCAGATATGCTACACAGTTAGTTACTACTGAGGAGGAGAGGATACAGTTGTTTATTAGAGGTTTGAATTCTGAGTTGCAAGTATTATCTGTTCATATGACTTCTACAGAGAGGAGTTTTAATGAGGTGACAGACTATGTTAAGAAAGGGGAGGGGGTGAGGCGAGACGGTCAAGCTAAGGGTTGGGAAAAAAGGGCAAAGAATTTAGGGAACTTTCAAGGCTCTTACTCTAAGGGGTCTGGAAGGCCAACACTTGCAGCCAAGCCAATTCAGTCTGCTATGCTCGCCTCTACATGTAACTACTCAGGAACTCCATCTCATAATTTTTAGGGTACTCAGAGTATCGTGCCTTCGACGGGCAGCAGACCATTTTTTGATCGTACTTTCTACAACTGTGGTGAACCTGGGAATGTGAGGAGAGATTGTCCCTACCCACGTGTGTTAGATTCCACGCAGGAGCAGCAGTCTAGAGAAGTGGTACTCACGAGGAATGGTAATAATGGTAGAGGACATCCACAAGGTTGGCGAGGAGGTAATCAGCAAGGCTGTGGAGGTAGAGGAAATGGTAATGGTAATAGAGATAGGGGTAATGCGCAACCAGGCAGGGAAGTAGCTCGACAAGATGATAAGGCTCAATGTTATGCTTTTTCGGGCAAAAATGAGGCGGAGGCGTTTGACGCGGTAATCACAAGTACTATTCTTGTCTGTGACCGGATGGCTAATGTGTTGTTTGATCCGGGTTCTACTAATTCATATGTATCTGTGAGATTTGCCTCTGATTTTGAGATGATTTGTGATATTCTTGAAGCCCCTATTCATGTTTCTACCCCAGTTGGGGGTCAGTCATAGTTACCCATGTCTATCGTTCTTGTCATATTGTGTTTATGGGTTTTTAGACTTGGGCTGATTTGGTGATTTTGGATATGATTGACTTTGAAATAATCTTAGGCATGACTTGATTGTCCCCTATTATGTTGTGCTTAATTATAATACTAAGTCTGTAACTCTAGAAATTCTGGGTAGGGAAAAATTACAGTGGGATAGGGTGTACAAGCCTAAGCAAGCTAAGATTATATCCACCATTCGGGCTAGTAAATTAGTAAAGCAGGGTTGTTTGGCTTATTTGGATCATGTTATGGATGTTGAGATTGAGGCTCCACCAATTAGGTCTATTCCTGTGGTGTCTATGCATCCGGATAGAGATATATATTTTTGCATTGATTTAGAGCCTGGTACTCGTCCCATTTCTATCCTTCCATATCGCATGGCTCCGGCAGAATTAAGAGAGCTTCAGGCTCAAATCCAAGAGCTCCTTGATAAGGGATTTATTCGCCCTAGTGCTTCCCCATGGGGTGCTCCAGTTTTGTTTGTTAAGAAAAAAAATGGTAGTATGAGAATGTGTATAGATTACCGGCAATTCAGTAGAGTCACTATTCGAAATAGGTACCCCTTGCCTAGAATAGATGATCTCTTTGACCAATTGCAAGGTGAAAAGGTTTTCTCAAAGATTGAGATCCGGTTACCATCAATTGAAAATTAGGCCTGAGGATGTGCCCAAGATGGCGTTTAGAACTCGTTATGGGCACTATGAGTTTTTGGTTATGTCTTTTGGTTTGACTAAGCGCCTGCAGCTTTCATGAGTCTGATGAATGGGGTGTTCAAGCCATTTCGTGATTCCTTTGTGATAGTCTTTATTGATGATATTTTGGTTTATTCAAAAAGTGAAGAAGAGCATGCCAACCATCTTCGTACTGTTTTAGGTGTTCTTGGGAAACAAAGGTTATATGCTAAATTTTTAAAATGTGAATTTTGGTTGAAATCAGTTGCATTTTTGGGGCATATAGTGTCAAAAGAAGGTGTAATGGTAGATCCTCAAAAGATTGAAGCGGTTAGGAATTGGGCTAGGCCTAGCTCTGTGACGGAAGTTAGGAGTTTTGTGGGACTCGCTAGCTATTATTGTCGATTTGTTAATAATTTTGCTTCAATTGCTACTCACTTGCCAATTTGACTAAAAAGGAGATACCATTTGAATGGACTAAAAATTGTGAGGAGAGCTTTCAAAAGCTCAAGACTCTCTTCACTACCGTGCCCATTCTAGCATTATCGGTGGAAGGTGAGGAATTTATTGTTTATTGTGATGCTTCACATTCTGGTTTAGGAGCTGTGTTGATGCAAGATAAGAATGTTATAGCTTATGCCTCACGTCAATTGAAGGTGCATAAGAGGGATTATGCAACGCATGATTTAGAGTTGGCGGCGGTAGTATTTGCTCTTAAGATCTGGCGACATTATCTTTATGGTGTTAAGTGTTTATTGATCATCGT
The DNA here is from genome assembly GCA_036250505.1 of Solanum acaule. NCBI lineage: Eukaryota > Viridiplantae > Streptophyta > Magnoliopsida > Solanales > Solanaceae > Solanum > Solanum acaule. Next base: position 7,104 of record JAJOOR010017547.1, read on the forward strand.
AGTTTGCAGCATGTGTTCACTCAAAAGGATCTGAATTTGAGATAGCGAAGATGGATGGAGTTACTCAAAGATTATGATGTGATCATTCAATACCATCCGGATAACGCTAATGTTGTGGCAAACGCTTTGAGTCGAAAAGTGGTAAGTATAGGTAGCTTAGCTTACTTGAGTGTAACCAAGCGACCTTTGGCTAAAGAAATTAAGACCTTAGAGTCTAAGTTCATGCAGTTGGGAATCTTTAAAAGAGGCGGGGTGTTAGCTAGCATTGAAGTTAAGGCCACTTTCATTGAGGAGATCAAGCCCAAACAATTTGAGGATGAAAATTTGAACGAACTCAAGGAGAAGATGGCGAATGGTAAGGCACAAGAGACCACTCTTGATGTGGATGGTGTACTCAATGTTAAAGGGAGGATTTGTGTTCCTCGAGTTGATGGCTTGATTCAAAAATTATTGGCAGAATGTCATGGTTCGCGATATTATATTCATCCGGGTGTGAACAAGATGTATTGAGATCTTAAACGATTTTATTGGTGGTCGGGCATGAAGAAAGTCATAGCGAAGTTTGTGGCTAAGTGTCAAAATTGTCAACAAGTAAAGTATGAGCATCAAAGGCCTGTAGGTTTACTTCAAAAAATGCCAATTTCGGAATGGAAGTGGGAAAGAATAGCTATGGATTTTGTGGTTGGTCTTCCCAAGACTTTGGCGAAGTTCGATTCTATTTAGGTAGTGGTTGATAGATTGACCTAGTCAGCTCATTTTATTCTGGTATGAATAGATTATAATGCTGAACAATTGGCTAAGATTTATGTGAAAGAGATAGTAAGGCTGCATGGAGTGCCCCTTTCTATCATCTCAGATCGTGGTACCCAATTCACTTCCAAGTTTTGAAGGAAACTGCATGATGAATTGGGCACAGAACTCACTTTTAGTACAAGTTTTTATCCACAGACAGATGGACAATCTGAGAGAACTATTCAAGTGTTGGAAGACATGTTGAGGGCATGTGTGATTGATTTTAGAGGGCATTGGGATAAATTCATACCTTTCTGTGAGTTCTCCTATAATAATAGTTATCACTCCAGCATTGATATTGCACCATTTGAGGAATTATATGGGAGGGGATGTAGGTCACCCATAGGTTGGTTCGAGGCTGGAGATGTGAAACCTTTGGGGGTTGATTTAGTGAAGGATGCTTAAGATAAGATGAAGAGTATTCAAGCTAAACTTCTAGCAGCCCAGAGTAGACAAAAGAAGTATGCGGATCATAAGGTAAGAGACATGCAATTTCAGACTGGTGAGAACGTTCTTCTTAAGGTATCACCCATGAAAGGGGTGATGAGATTTCGTAAGAAAGGTACGTTAAGTCTATGATATATTGGTCCCTTTGAGGTTCTCGAATGTGTAAGGCCGGTGGCATATAGATTGGCTCTACCCCCTAATCTATCCGGTGTCCATCCAGTTTTTCATGTGTCTATGTTGAAGATAGTTCATGGTAACGGAGATTATATCATTAAGTGAGAGTCAATTGTGCTAGAAAAAGACCTCCAATATGAGGAGGAACCGATTGCTATTCTTGATCGTGATGTGCGTAAGTTGAGGACCAAGGAGATTAAGTCCATGAAAGTTCAATGGAAGCATCGTCCAGTTGAGGAAGCTACTTGGGAAACCGAGAGGGACATGCGAGAAAAGTATCCCCAATTGTTTGTCGAATCAGGTACTACATATTTCTTTCCTTAGCCTATTTTCCTAAATTTTGTCACTCGGGGAAGAGTGAGGGATAAATTGGTATCTATTGTAACGACATGTTTTCGTCATTACAGAAATGCCAACGGGAGAAAATTTGGGGCCGGAAAAAACTTTTTCGTAGTATGTAGATTTTCCTAACCTTGTCCAGATTTGAAGGAAATTGGAGTCACCAAGGTATAGGGAAATCTGGTAACAATTGGGTGGAGTAATTATGGTTTTGATTGCATGATTGGTTAGATAACTTGTTAAGGAATACGTACGACTTTATAGAATTGAATTTGGTTGAGTAGATCTCCGGAAATCGATCTTAGCGTGAAGGGTATTTTCTAAGCATCGTGGGTTAGAAGTGTGCTGTGGAATAGGGATTTGGAATTCTTTAAAATAGCTCTCTGTTTTGAAAATGCCGTTTTGGCCGCTCTGGCGAGGCCATTACAGTGGGATATGGGGCGTTGTGGCAGGTACGATAAGACTTAAAATCGTAGGTGAAAAGATGAATAGCTCACTGGTTCGAGAATGCTGCTCTGGCGGGAATTTGGGTCGCTCTGGCGCCGCCGCTACAGCGGGGTGAGGGCTGCTGTGGCGGGCCAGACGCGACTTAATGTCGTTAATAAACCCCTAAACGACCTTATTTGGAACTTTTTGACTTTTAGAGCTAAGGAGCATACCCCAGGTAATTTCTACTCATTTTTCACCATTCTTTAGGCTAAAGATAAGCTTTTCACTTCCCGAATCCATTTTTCGATCCATAGAACGTAATTGAATGGGTAAATATTGATGGGGGAGGGTTTTGATCTTGAATCTATGGTGGAAACAACCCTTAATTGTATAATTGGGATCATGGGTTGATCTAGGGTTTGTTAGATTTGTTGATAATCCGGGTAATTAATAATTGTTTATTGATTCCCGCATTATATTGATTATTTGTAGACCAAGAACAAGCGGAACGAATCCGGAAAGGGAAGGATCAAGTTTCTTAGGGTTTCAAGCTTGTTTTGAGGTAGGTGATGGTTGTGATTCTATGATTGTGTGATGTATGCTTGTTCTTGCTTCATTATGATACTAGTATATGTATGAATGTTGCAATGATGATCACACTTGTTGTAAATGAGATAGATGAATTATTGTTACCATGAAATCATGACTTAAATGTATGATCTTGAGGATATACTTGTGTTTGTGATTGTGGTGTGTGAATGAGATCGGATTGCCACGTTCCGGCATAACTAACTTGGATCGGATTGCCACGTTCTGGCATAAATATGGGATTGGATTTCCATGTTCCAGCATAAATATGGGTTCGGATTGCCACGTTTCGGTATGCTAACTGTTTGGGTTTGGATTCCATGAAAGGACCAATGATGTGATGATAAATGTGAAATGTGTTGTTGATTCTTCATGTTGATGATGTTGTATATGTTGATATTTATGCATGTGATTATAATGTTGTTTGACTTGCTTATGTTGCACTAGTGGGATAGCCACGTGATCCTACCAGTACACTGTGGTTGTGTATTGATTTTGCACTTGCTCTTATTTTTGTTGAGTACAGGGCATCTTCATGCGACTATTGACAGACCTCGCTTAGTAGATCAGTGATCGTCGCTTCGAATTCAAGGGTATGCCAATTCTTCCAGGATGCAATGGGATTCTCTTTCGTCTATGTCCATCATTTCCGGACTTAGATATTTGTTCTAGTTAGTTCATTAGTTCATTAGTTTTGGGATGTATCCCTTCTTGTTTAGACTTTGATAATTTGTTTAGATGTTTTGGTACATTGACTTTCAGGTTCTAGGTTGTTTCTTCCGCATTAGTTTAGTATAGTTCTTTAAACTTCCTGTTGAAGTTTATGAGAACTTCATTAATTAGTTGTTTAATCTGTTTTCGTAGCTTAATTACCTTAGTTTTGTTTTAGTTGCTTTGTTTGGGTTGTAGTAGTGGTTCTCCCACCGGATGGTTAGTTTGGTGCCAATCACGATGGTCTGACTCATGACATTATTGTTTTAAAGATTAATCCTATTAGGTTCAGTTTTATAATCCTACCATACGCATAGGGTTTTAGTTTAGATTTCAAGAAGAGAAAATAAGAGAAAAGAGGAGAAAAGAGGAGAGGATCAAAGTATTTGTTGAGTATCGTGAGTTTTGTTGCGGATTTTCACCATGGGTTTGATACCTAAGAGGTATGTAAGTTTCACTAGTGTTGGGTTCGTTCACCCACACGCCAATCATGTTATTTTCAGTGCAAATTTCATTCTCAAAAGTTGAAGGAATTGAGTTCTTGATAAGTGTTCTTGAAGTTCATTCTAAATCTTATTTTGTTGGAGTTTTGATGATTTCTTTAGATGAAAGTGAGTGTTTTGAGTTTTTTTTAGTAGATTAGTGTGCACTTAGGTTGGGTAATTGAATCTAAGGAAAACTTGAGAAAAGAAATCGATTAAAAGCGATTTAGGATTAAAAAATGCGAGACGAAATTCATCAAAATTGTCTGGGGGAATGGTGGTGCGACGTGTCACGGATGCGCTAGCAGAGCTGGCATGGCGCGCTAGCACTGCACTAGGATGGTGTCTCTAAAGTTTGGGGCTGGCGGCCCACGCCAGGAATGCCCCAGGGTCGCCTCCCCCAACTCCATTTCCATCGGTTGTCCTGTTTGAGTCCCTTTTAAGTATACCTTCACTCCCTTTGATTCTAATAACTCTAAACTAATTCTAAACACCTAGAAATCATTCAAAACATGAATCATAACCTTGAATTCATAATTCAAATTCAAGGTAGAGTTAAGAGTTAAGTTTTTAGAGTTCTTTTGAACATTTTAAGAAAGTCCCTTTTGAGTCTTTTTAAGGTTTCTTCTACAATTTCTAATAACTTGTTTCAAGACTCAAGTAAGTGAGAATGATAGTGAGGAGCATGAATTCATGATTCTAATTTATCATTACAAGATCCTTCATATCATGAACCATAATTCTTGAATTCATAATTCAAATTCAAGATAGTTAAGAGTACAGTTCAAGAAAGCCTTTGAGTTCAATTGTGAATCCTTTGAGATCAACTATTAATTCTAGCTAAGTTTTGAGGAAGTAAGCATGAGAATGAGAAGAGTCATATACATGAATTTCATAGTGTTATTTAGACCCTCGAGTTGAGTCGTTCATGTCCATAAATTTCGCATGAACTTCATAAGTAGAGTATCTTTGAGAGGAGTAGTATCTTCAAGTTCTAAGTCTTGAGTAATGAGTTCCTAACCTTTTTTAGATTACATTCCTAATCATGGGGTTATTATAGGTTACCTATGAAGTCCTTGAGTTGAGTTGTGCATGCCCAATTCCGCATGAACCTTATGAGTCAAACATTCTTGAGATAAAGTAGTATCATAATGTCCTTGAGTTGAGATTGTTCATACCTATAATTCCACATGAACCCTCTGAGTTGAGTATTCTTGAAATGAGTATTTTTGTTAAAGTTCTTGAGTTGTTGAATCTCGAGTATTGAGTTCTATGTATGGTTATTGAAAACCTTGAATTGAGTCGTTCACGTCCATAATTCAACATAAACTTTTCGAGTTCATTTTCTTTAAAATAATATATGGGAACTAAGTATTCCCAAGAGTAAATATTTTCACATTTAAAAGAGGAGGAAACTGAGATTTCCAAAAGAGTTTTGAGCAGTTGAGTAAGCATCTCTTTTTAGAGAAAGATTTTGAGTAATAATCTCAAAACAGAGAAAGAGTTATGTTTTTAAACATATGAGATGAGTATATATTTGGGAGTAGTATTGAGCACCGATATGGGGACAAGTTCAAATAACTCAAGTCTCCATAAATCATGTAGCCAACATGGGTAGAAAGGATCATACTTTTTACATGATTCCTTAATGTTTTTTAGCATAGAATAGTGGATCCACTTAGTTAAGAGGTTCTATACCCCGACAAGGTATAGGATAATTCTGGCAGAGTGGGAGAGACGATGTATCATCACATAAGTCATACTGATGGTTGTCGGTTAGAGAAACTCCCACAAAGATATTTTGTATTCTCATATACACGAAGTTTCTTATATATTTTCATATACAAACAAAGTTTATATTGTATCCTTGCATACAATTTGAGTTACTATTGCATCTTTCAATACATTGAGTTGCTTTCTACTATTTTAAAAGCTTTCCATATATTGTATCTGTATTGTTAATTTATATTGAGTTGAGTATCCAAAGTTGAGTACCCGATTCGAGTATCTTATTATTGAGTCTAGCCTATTTTCACTGAGTTGAATATCTTATCCTTGAGTTGAATATCTTATCTTTGAGTTGAGTATCTTATTCTTGAGTTGAGTTTAGTTTAGTAAGTTGAGATGAGGTAAGTATCTTTCTTTATTACCAAGTTCAAGCTTATGTTATGCTTTAGAATTCCCCTTACATGCTCATACATTCCATGTACTGAGTCATTTGGCCTACATCGTTTCATGATGCAGATACAGGTATTCAAGATCATCAACAGGCGCTTCGTTGATAACACATGCAGTTCCAGTTAGCTATGGTGAGCCTCCTTGCTTTCGGAGGGTTCTATTTGTACTTTCAATTATATCAGTTGTTAGGATGTCGTGGGTCTTATCTCTACTTCCATCTTCATCAGTTAGAGGCTTCATAGATAGATAGTATAGTTTTAGAAGTCTGTTCATTTATTTTGTTAAATGTTTTAAAAACTTAAGTTGCCTATTTTATGGCGAGTTGAGTATATTACTTTTAGTCAAGGATAATATGTTGAGTTAAAGCTTTGTATTTGAGTTATTGATTTTATTTTGTTATAAGTTTTGTATGCTTGAGTTAGTCTTTCGCTTGCAGTCAGCCAGGATAAGGGTTCACTTGGGGACAAGCAATGGTTCTCGAGTGTTGGCCATATTTATGGTTGTGAGGGACCCACTTCTATAAACGAGGGACTATAGACATTTAAGAAAATTTTCCCTTCTTTCATACTCTTAATCGGTCAATAGAGCTATGTCATAAAGATTTATTTATACTCGTGCGTTTCTCAGATTCATTCATTCGACTACCCCTCATACTAAAGGTGGTTGAAAAGTAAAGCCGAAGATCTTTATGGATGAGTTACTCTTAGAAAAATCTTGAGGAATTCATGAGACTCCAGATTGGCTTGAGAGAAGCCCAGGAGTGAGTTAGGTGTTTAGTTTCAAAGGAATGCGCTCATGTTCATTTAAATCATGTGTTCAAGATAAAAGCGAGTTGTACTCTCTTCTCTAAGCCCTATTTTAGCGGAGATCCTTATGAGGAGGTATGCTTAGAGCTTGGGTAATATTTTCACCCCAAAAGATAGCATGAATTACAAGATCATGAGTAGTAGTAGTGAAAGAGCCCAGAGTTAGAGGAAAGTATGCAGAGGTTCAGTAATCTAAGGAAAAGAGATAGTGATAGGGGCATATCATGTTATTCCAATCATGTACCGAGTCCATTATAAGTGATGACTTCGTTTATGAGTTGAATAAGGAATAATAATCTTGTAGAGAGTTCTTGATAGAAGAAAGAGAAATAGTTACTAGTCAAGATGAGTTAGAGTATATCTTTAACCATAATAGAGTTGATGTCGATGTGTCATCATGTGAGAGGAGACTAAGTATATGTATGGAATTAGATAGCAGAGTATTCATGAGGTGATAAAGCCAAGCTAGGCTTTTGAACTTTGAAGGGGGAACCCCATGGTATTTAGAGGATGATAGAGCTAATTAAGAGATAATGCGCAGTAAGTGAGTAAATAGTACTTAAGTTGTGAAGTGGAATATGATAGAAATTGTGAGTGTAGAGACTAAGAGGTAAGGATTGACTACTTGTCATAAGGTCCTAGTGGATGAGTGTTTCTACAATTGTGCATAGTAGTGGTGAGTTAGTATAGTAGGCGAGCAATCATATGATATATGGGTTTAGTAATAAACATTAAGCTTGAATTTGGGAAGAGTTTCATGTTCAAAATAATGGAAACACGAGGGTGATGATGTTAATCTTGAGATTTGATCTAGAAGACTTAACATAGAGCAGGTGAGAAATTGAGATGATTAGATGCAATAAATATGAGAGGTACAATTGAGAGACCCTAACCTTTAGATAAGAGCAATGAAGTGTGGCTAAGTCACAAGAGTAACAAGAGAATTAGGTGGTGTACCGAGAGGGTATGTAATCAGAAGAGGTTAAGAGAAACACCATAGAATGATGTCTTATTACCTGTTTATGGAGAGTTCGGTAGTCATGAGATAAACTTCTCCCGAGTGTTAGAGTAAAAGAGGATGTAGACCAGTTAGAGATGATGGAATAGGTCCATAGCTTTCAAGTGTCAGCTTTAGACCTAAGGGGGAGAGTATAAGATGAGGTTTTACTATGAGAAATAGTTAAATGAGAGCCCTTAGTTGGTTTCGAGTAGTAATGCGGGAAATCCTAGTTGGTATGGCAGGAATGATGAGAGAATGAGAACTTCTTAGGGGGTTGGTTAGTAAGAGTCCATGGAGTTGTTAGAATACTAAGCTTGAATATGGCGTTGTTCAACATGAGGTAGTTCTTGATATGAGCCCAATGTTGATTAAACGTGGTGATAAAGAGTAATGTTCTTGGGATGAGACTCCCTATAGAGAGGTATAAAACCCGAACCTTAGGATTTTGGTTAAGCTTGAATATAGTAAGAGCATACCATTAGACTCAAACCTTAGTAAGAGTAACCCCATTCCATACCCAGTCCAGTCGTCATTCGAGGACAAATGATCCCAAGGGGGAGATATTGTAACACCCCAGAAATTTTTTTGAGCTAAGATTCAAACCATCCTTAGTTGTGAGTAGGATTTTACCAAGGAATTCAAAAATTTCTTGAGTGTTATGGTCACTAGATGTACCACCTTGAGTTCCAAGAAGAACTAAAGAGAGTTCATTTAAGTTATTCCTAAGTTCTTCTAAGTTTTGGGTCAACTTCAAATGACCATAACTCCAAGTACAGGATGAGTTAGGTAGGCCATAATATATTAAATAAAAGGTCTTTGATTTATATTTCTAACGCCACCGAGTTTTCAAAGTTTCGAGTTCAGATGAGTGAGATATTCCCTTTTGAAGTTAGGTTGTCCAAATAAGGAAAGTTACCCAAAAATAGTAAGGGGTATTTTGGTCTTTTCCTTATCCAATCAGGGTTAATTCGTTTTTAGTAAGTTTTTAAGGGTCTAATCCTATTAGGTTCAGTTATATAATCCTAATATATGCCTAGGGTTTTAGTTTAGAGTTCAAGAAGAGAAAAGAAGAGAAAAGAGGAGGGGATCAAAGTGTTCGTCGAGTATCGTGAGTTTTGTTGCAGATTTTCACCATGGGTTTGATCCCTAAGAGGTATGTAAGTTTCCATAGTGTTGGTTTCGTTCACCCACACGTCAATCATGTTATTTTCAGCGCAAATTTCATTCTCAAAAGTTGAAGGAATTGAGTTTTTGATAAGTGTTCTTGAAGTTCATTCTAAGTCTTGGTTTGTTGGGGTTTTGATGATTTATTGAGATGAAAGTGAGTGCTTCGAGTTTTTTCTGAGTAGATTAGTGTGTACTTAGGTTGGGTAATTGAATCTAAGGAAAACTTGAGAAAAGAAATCGATTAAAAGTGACTTAGGATCAGAAAACAAGAGATGAAATTCGTCAAAATTGTCTCAGGGAATGGTGGCGCGACGTGCCACGGATGCGCCAATAGTGCGCCAGGATGGTGTCTCTGAAGTTCGGGTCGCCTGGCCCAACTCCTTTTTCGTCGGTTGTCCCGTTTGAGTCCCTTTTAAGTGTACCTTCACTCCCTTTGATTCTAATCACTCTAAACTACTTTTAAACACCTAGAAATCATTCGAAATATGAATCATAACCTTGAATTCATATTTCAAATTCAAGGTAGAGTTAAGAGTTAAGTTTTGAGAGTTCTTGCAAACATTTTATGAAAGTCCCTTTTGAGTCTTTTTGAGTAGTCTTCTACAATTTCTAATAACTTGTTTCAAGACTCAAGTAATTCCACATAAGAGTGAGGAGAATGTATTCATGGGTCTACTTTATCATCACGAGATCTTTGTTATCAAGAACCATAACTCTTGAATTCATAATTCAAATTCAAGAGAGAGTTAAGAGTAGAGTTCAAGAAAGCCTTTGAGTTCAATTGTGAATCCTTTGAGATCAACTATTAATTCTAGCTAAGTTTTGAGGAAGTAAGCATGAGAATGAGAAGAGTCATATACATGAATTTCATAGTGTTATTTAGACCCTCGAGTTGAGTCGTTCATGTCCATAAATTTCGCATGAACTTCATAAGTTGAGTATCTTTGAGAGGAGTAGTATCTTCAAGTTCTAAGTCTTGAGTATACGTTTCTAACCCTTTTGAGATGACATTCCTAATCATATTGTTCATGCCCATAATTCATCATGAACCTTATGAAGCAAAAATTCTTGAGATGAAGTAGTATCATGAAGTCCTTGAGTTGAGATTGTTCAAGCCCATAATTCCGCATGAACCCTCTGAGTTGAGTATTCTTGAAAAAAATATTTTTGTTATAGTTCTTTAGTTCTGAGTTGTTGAGTCTCGAGTATTGAGTTCTATGTATGGTTATTGAAAACCTTGAATTGAGTCGTTCACGTCCATAATTCGGATGAACTTTATTCTGAGAAGTCTTTTACATTTTTTTCTAAAACTTGATTTAAAACTTGAGCACCTGAGTTCACAAGGAGTAGAGTCGAGTTCATTTTCTTTAAAATGATATATGAGAACTAAGTATTCCTAAGAGTAAATATTTTCACATTTAAAATAGGAGGAAATTGAGATTTCCAAAAGAGTTTTGAGCAATTGAGTAAGCATCTCTTTTTAACCAAATATTTTGAGTAATAATCTCAAACCACAGAAAGAGTTATATTTTTTTAAAACATATGAGCTGAGTATATTTTTGGGAGTAGTATTGAGCACCGATATGAGGATGAGTTCAGATAACTCAAATCTGCATAAACCATGTAGCCAATATGGGTATAAAAGGTCATACTTTTTAGATGATTCCTTAGTGCTTATTAGCATAGACTAGTGGATCCACTTAGTTGAGAGGTTCTATACCTCAGCAAGGTATAGGACAGTTCTGATAGTGTGGGCGAGACGATGTATCATCACATAGCTCATAGTGATGTTTGTCGATTAGAGAAACTCCCACAGAGATATTTTGTATTCTTATATACACAGAGTTTATTTTGTATTTTCATATACAAACAAAGTTTATATTGTATCCTTGCATACAAACTGAGTTACTATTGCATCTTTCAATACATTGAGTTGCTTTCCACTGTTTTAAAAGCTTTCCATATATTGCATCTGTATTGTTGCTTTATATAGAGTTGAATATCCAGAGTTGAGTACCCAATTCGAGTATCTTATTATTGAGTCGACCCTTCTTTCACTAAGTTTAATATATTATCCTTGAGTTGAATATCTTTTCTTTGAATTGAGTATCTTATTCTTGAGTTGAGTTTAGTTGAGTGAGTTGAGATGAGGTAAGTATGTTTCTTTTTTATCAAGTTTAAGCTTATTCTATGCTTTAGAATTCCCCTTACATGCTCGTACATCTCCTGTACTGAGCCATTTGGCATGCATCATTTCATGATGCAGACACAGGTATTCAGGATCTTCAATAGGCGCTTCGTTAATATGACAAGCAGTTCGAGTTAGCTATGGTGAGCCTCCTTGCTTCTGTAGTGTTCCACTTGTACTTTCAGTTATATCCGTTGTTAGGATGTCATGGGTCTTGTCCCGACTTCCATCTTTGTCGGTTAGAGGCTTCATAGATAGATAGTAGAGTTTCAAAAGTCTGTTCATTTATTTTGTTAAATGTTTTAAAGACTTAAGTTGCCTATTTTGTGGCGAGTGGAATATATTATTTTTATTCAAGTTAAACTTTTGAGTTAAAGATTTGTATTTGAGTTATTGATTTTATTATGTTTTAAGTTTTGTATGTTTGAGTTAGTCTTCCGCTTGTAGTCAGCCAGGATGAGGGTTCGATTGGGGACCAACAATGGTTCTCGAGTGCTGGCCACGTTTAGGGTGTAGACTCGGGTCGTGAAATGTAGGTCAAATTATATATGTACATCAAATGTACGAGTATGTAATATAGGTGAATAACAAATAACTAAATGAAAGGACTGCAATAGATAACAATGTACTCAAGCTGAATGTAAATAAATAAAAGAGTTAAGTCATTCAAAGCTTTAAAGAATAATTTCTAATCTGTGAACTCAACATAATAAGTGATATATAAAAATACACTTTAACTCTATTGGAAGATTCTCTAACCGACAACCATCACTATGAGCTACATGATGATACAACGTTTCTCCCACACTGCTAGAACTGTCATATACCTTACCGGGATATTCGACACCTCAACTAAGTGGATCCACTAAGCTACACTTAAAAGAAATAAGGAATCATCTGAAAAGTATGATCTTTTACCCATGTTGTCATATATGGTTTATGAGGATTTTGAGTTGTGTCTGAACTCATCCCTATATCGGTGTTCAATACTACTCTCAATAATATATATAACTCATGCTCATATGTTTAAAAACATAATTCTTCTTCTTGTTTGAGATAATTTCTCACACTATCCTCGTAAAAGAGGTAACTGCTCTTGAAATATCTTTGAACTCATAACTCATTTAAAAATCAAAGTTTCTCTTTTATCAATGTAAAAACTGATACCTTTGGGAATACTTAGTTCCCTTATACTCTTACTCAACTCATACTTGAAAAATCTTTCTCAAAAAATATATCAAAATCATATTGTGATATGATCATTTATGACGCGAAAAGTCATACTGCATAAACATTGATGGTATATCTAGATACAATACTTCTTAAACATTGATGGCATACTCGATTGTCATACTAATCGTGTTTTAGAAACTCTTTTTCTCAAAACTCATCTTTACTTTCTCAAAAACTTTGTTTAAGACAAAAATGTTGGCTTTAAAAGATTTTCAAAATTTGTATCTCAAAATAGAGTCCATGCTAAAATATAGACATGAACAACTCAACTCAATGATCTCAATAACAATATAGAAAAACTCAATACTCAGAACTCAACGGTACTACCCATCTCAAGAATACTCAATTTATAGTATTCATGCTGAAATATATACATGAGCAAATCAACTCAAAAATATTAATGCATAACATATAGCAATTCAATAATTAGGAATATAATTTTAAAAAGAATTAGGAACTCGAGATCTCAAAATCAACTCATCTCAAGAATACTCAAATTTAGGGGTAGAATCCTAGATTTCTCTTTTACTAATTTAAAAGTAAATGTAGTGCGTGAGGACGAACTAGTCCAACACTATGATAGCCTTACATACCTGGAAGAACAAGGTTCTTGAAGAATTTTGAAGAAGAACTTGATTAGAAGCCTTGAAACCCTAGTTTGAAAAAGAAAAATCAAGAAAACCTTTCTTGAGATTTCTTGAATTAGTTTCTTGAAACTCTATGACCAAGAAGTATGATTTTCATTAGTGATTCATAATTGTATGGAGGAATTTGAGTTGAAAAGAATGAAATTCTTGGAGAAGGACTTACCTTGAAGAAGAATCTTGAAAAAGATTGAATGAATCCTGAATGGGAATGATGGATTAAGAGATGAAAATCTGATTATTTTTTGTCTTTAATTAGTCAAGAAATTCGTATAGGGTTTTCTCAGAGGTAAAAAGACAAAAAAGACCCCTTTTAATGTTTTGTTATCGGCTAATTTGTCACAGCACTATATCAGGTTACTAAACTGGTCATAACTTTTTACTTAAACCTCAATTTTTTGCAAAATTCGGTGACGTTGGAAAGAAGATTCAAATACCTTTAATTTGATAGGTTATGGGCCACGTTACCCTTTATATTCTAATATATATGGGCATTTGAAGTTGACCCAAAGAGAATCTTACATAAAAAATTAAACGGTAAGGAAATTTTCAACTCAACTGTGTGCTAGGAATTTTTAGTTACCTAAATTAATATCCAAACTCATTCCCACACTAAGGGGTCGTTTGGTAGAGTGTATAAGAATAATGTTAATAGCATGTATTAGTAATGCTTGCATTAGCAATGCATTTATTAGTTATGCTTGCATTAATTATACAAAGATTATTTTTATGGATCGTTTGATTTGATGCATAAAAAAATTAATTTACAAAGATACCCTCCACTATTATGGTGGAAAACATGTAAAAGAGATTTTGAAGGCAATTGGGTCTTTAATCATGTTAATGCATGCATTAAAATCACTGCATTGCTAATACCCAGAAATCCATGGTATTAGCAATACACACCTTAATACACTATAGAGTGTATAACTAAAACAAGCATTAGTTATACATAGGTTAGAAAAGAGTATCAAACAAGGTACTAGTAATACACAAGGCTAATACATGCATTATTTTTTCTAATACACTCTACCAAACGACCCCTAAAGAATTTACCTTTACACTTATGGGCAATTTAAGAATCACCTGATAAGACCCTTCAAGTAAATGAAGAATGGTTCGAATCTTAACTTAGAAATTTTCGGGGTGTTACAAAAGGCATTACAGAACTCTTCATTACTCACCTATACAACAACTCTTCTACTAATATGCCCCTTTTTAAAATTATTTGCTAAAATTAATATGAGTGGTTAAAACATGTGTGTTTCAAGAAAAGAAAAGGCTATCATTAATTAGTAGATATCATATCATATCATCATATATTACTATATTAGTTAACAGGTCCGCGCTTCTCGTGGTAATAAAGCCTCATTAAATATATTTTTATAAGATTAGAGTAAGAGAGCTTTTAAAATTTTGAATATTTGAAACACTTTAATCATTTTTCAAATTTAAACGGATTAGAGTAACACTTAATTGGATGTTTTTTTTTTAGTTTTATTATATTAATTAATAAAGTAAAGGTGAGCAAAAATTAGTCTAAAATTATTTTTTCTTTAATAAATATGTAAAGAGAGAAATAAACTTGAAGAAAAACTAATGCAATGTATATAATTTACAATATATATTTTGTCATTATTGATTTATATTTTTGTACTTTTATCATTTATTTCTTAAGTATGAATAAAGCACAAATTAAACATGATCCATCTATCCTAATCTAATAAATCAAACAGGTTTTTTTTTATTTTTCTTTCGTTTTCTCTATGTTTTGGAGTAAAAAGTAAAGTTAGTATGTCATTTTAATATTATAATAACATGCATCTTTACGTTACCACTTCAATAATATTTTTTGTCTGTTTATCGGCATCATATGACATTCCTTACTGTCATTTAGAGTCTCATTATATTGGCATAATTAGTGTCATTATGTTGCATTAATCCATTTGGAGTTAGTGCTTATGTTACATTTTCATTATGTAATTTTTTTTGTAATTAATTAATTAGTTCATATAAACAAAAGAGATAAAATATGATTAATACTTAAATTAAAATTTAAATATATCAATCATATTATTTGTTTCAGTTTGTAAGATACAAATTTCTAAATACTTTTTTAGGGATAAGGATGTTTTATATTTATTTTTTAAAAAACTAACTTAAATAATTTTATTGTTTAATTTTTTATCCACTGTTGACTATCAAATGAAATGTAAATAAAACTACTAAGCTTAAACTTTCTTTCATATTGTTTTTCGATATGATAACAAAAGATCATACATGTTAGACACATAATCTTCTTTTAAAAGTCTTCATTTCGTTTTTAAATTTTGAGTCGGAAAACTTTTTCGTAGTAACTTGGAATTTTCCGACCTAGTCTAGAGTTGGACGAAATCAGAGTCATAAAAGTCTAGGGAAATCTGGTAACAATTGATTTATTTAATTATGAATTTGATCACATGGGTAGATAGATAAGTCGTTAAAGAACCCATACGACTTTACGGAATTGAATTCGGACGACTAGAACTCCTAGAATTGATCTTAGCGTGAACGAGTAGTTTTTGAGTTTTGTTGGTTAAAGGTGAGTTGTGAAATGGGGGTTTGAAATTCTTAAAATTGCTCATTAATTGTTTTCGTGCAGGCCGCTGAAGTGGGATTTCTGCTGCCAGGGCGAGGCCACTGTAGCAGGGTGGGTACCGTTGTGGCAGGGCAGACGCGACTTAAAATCATAAATAGACCCCAAAAATGTTTTATTATGCAATTTTAGAATACGAGAGCTAAGGAACAAACCCAGGTTTTTACTTGATAGTTTTCCACCATTCTTGAGGCTAAAGGTAAGATTTTCACTCTCCGAATCCATTTTTCGATCTGTAGAACATAATCTAATGGGTAATTATCGATGGGGAAGAGTTTTGATATGAGAATTATGGTGGGAAAAGCACTAATTTGGATATTGAGATCATGGGTATGATCTAGGGTTCATAAGATTGTTAGTAATTCGAGTAACTAGTTATCGTTTATTGATTCCCATATTAAATTATTGTTTGTAGACCAAGAACAAGTAGAACGAATCCGGAAAGGGAAGAATCAAGTTTCTTAAGGGTTTCAAGTTGGTTTCGAGGTAGGTGATTGTTATGATTTTATGATTGTGTGGTGTATGTTTGTTTTTGCTTCACTATAATATGTGTATGTATGCGAATGTTGCATTAGTTATCACACTTGTTGTAAATGAGATGGATGAATGATGAATGTCATGAATCATGACTTGATTGTATGAACTTGAGAATATACTTGTGATTGTGGCTTGTTGAATGGATCGGGTGTTTCGTTCCGACACACTAACTTGGATCGGTTGCCACGTTCCGGCATAATTATGGGATCGATCTCCACATTTCGGCATAAACATTGGATCGGGTACCACCTTCCGCTATGCTAACAGTTTGGGTTTAGGTTCCATGAGAGGTCCAATGATTTGTTATTATTGTGTATCTTGAGAAATGTGAAACTGTACATTGTTCGTAAATGTTGATAATATTGTGTATGTTCAATATATGCATGTGATTATATTGTTGTGATGGCTTATATATGTTGCACTTAGTGGGATAGCCGCGTAATCCTACCAGTACATTGTGGTTGTGTACTGATACTGCACTTGCTCTTTCTTTGTTGAGTACAGGGAATCTTCAAGCGGCTATTGACAGACCTCGTTTAGAAGATCAGTGATCGCCGATCGAACTCAAGGGTGAGCCAGTTCTTCCAAGCTGCCATGAGTTCTCTTTCTGTCTATGTCCACCATTTCAGACTTAGATTTTTCTAGTTAGTTAATTAGTTCATTAGTTTGGGGTTGTATACCTTCTTGTTTAGACTTTGGTTCATTGTTAGATTTTTGGTATATTGACTTGCAGGTTCTAGGTATTTACTTCCGCATTTGTTTGGTTGTTAGACTATTGGTTTGGAGTTTATGGGAATTATATTTCTTTCCTTAGTATTTGACTTGCTTCCGTAACTTAAATGCTTAGTTTTTGGATTAGTTGTTGGGTTTGGATTGTAGTAATGGTTCTCCGACTGGAGGGTTAGTGTAGGTGCCAATCACGATGGTCTGGGTCATGACAAAGTTGGTATCAGAGCATAGGTTTGTTGATCTCGATGTACCAAAACGAGTCTAGTAGATTCCTGTGGAAAGGTACGGAGACATTTGTACTTTTCTTCGAGAGGCTATAGGACTTTAGGAAACCTCTCTGTTTTGTCTTGTCTCCTTCGTGCTATAACTTGATTCTAATTGGTATCTGTCGATTCGAATTGGTATCTAACCTCCATCACTCTTTTGTCCACGTATGGTTAACACTAGATTCAACAGTGTAAGGCCCGTAGCTCCCGTCAATGCTCCAGCTGAGGAATATGCAGCGAGAGGTCGCGATCGACGCAGGGGTAGAATAAGAGCTAGGAGTAGAGGCCGAGGAAGAGCGGCGCCTACTAGAGATGGGGTGCCGGTCGAAAATGCTCCCCAAAATGAGGTCCCTCCCATACATCATGAAGAGATAGAAGAGAATGTTGAGGTTGAAAATATTGAGGAGGTTGGACAAGAGGAAAAGGTGCAGGTTGAGACTATAAGTATTCCTCCCATAGACCTAGTGTTAGCTCAGCAGATCATGTCATTCTTGAAAGGGTTGGTTGGTCCTGGAGTGCTTCCCTTTGTTCAAGCAACTCAAGCTCTTGCCAATACTCCTATTGCTATCACTGTCCCCAAGGTGGGAGGGAATATAGGTAATGATGCTTTCTTCCGTCCTTTATTGGGTCCTCTTATGACTGGTAATGAACATGAGATGTTGACCAAGTTTTTGAAGTTGAAGCCACCTTTGTTCCATGGTTCCGAGAGTGATGATGTGTATGAGTTCATCCTAGATTGTTACGAGAGGCTTCATAAGTTGGGAATTGTCCATCAGGATGGGTTGAGTTCGTGACTTTTCAGTTTCAAGGTGAGGCCAAGCAGCAGTGGTGGAGAGCTTATATGGAATGCAGATCTTCAGTTTTACCTCCACTTACTTGGACCCAATTTCATGCTCAATTTTTAGAGAAATATGTGCCTAGGACTTTGAGGGATCGCAAGAAGGATGAGTTCATGGCTTTGGAGCAGGGTGGTATGTCTGTGGCTGCTTATGAGGCCAAGTTCCATGTCTTGTCTAGATATGCTACTCAATTGGTAACTACTTAGGAAGAGCGGATTCATTTATTTATTAAGGGACTAAATTCTGAGTTGCAGATATTATTTGTTCATATGACCTCTGCAAAGATGAGCTTTAATAAGGTAACCCATTTTGTTAAGAAAGTGGAGGGGGTGAGGCGAGACAGTCAGGCTAAGGCATTGGCTAAAAGGGAAAAAAGCTCGCGTAACTTTCATGGTTCTTACTCCAAGGGGGCAAGGAGGCCAACACTTGCAGCTAGGCCAATTCAGTCTGTCATGCCTGCCTCTACAGGTAATTATTCGGGAACTCCATCTCATAATTTGATTCAGGATAGCCAGGGAGTCGCGCCTTCGACAGGCGGCAGACCATCTTTTGATTGTACTTGCTACAATTGTGGAGAACCTGGGAATATGAGGAGAGATTGTCCCCACCCACGAGTGTTAGATTCCGTGCAGTAGCAGACTAGAGCAGTGGAACCCGCGGGAAATGGTAATAATGGTAGAAGACATCCACAAGGTAGGCGAAGAGGTAGTTAGCAAGGTCATAGGGGTAGAGGAAATGGTAACGCATGCAGAGGTGCAGCACAGCAAGGCAGGGAAGTGGCCTGTCAAGATGATAGGGCTCAGTGTTATGCCTTTCTAGGCAAGAATGAGGCAGAGGCATCTGACGCAGTGATCACAGGTACTACTCTTGTCTGCCACCGGATGGCTTATGTGTTATTTGATCCGGGTTCTACTTATTCTTATGTATCCATGCGATTTGCCTCAGAATTTGCTATGATTTGTGATATACTTGATGCCCCTATCCATGTTTCTACCCCAGTTGGAAAGTCTGTCATAATCATGCATGTCTATCATACTTGTCCTGTTTTGTTAATGGGTTTTTAGACTTTGGCTGATTTGGTGATTTTGGATATGACTGACTTTGACATAATCTTAGGCATGACTTGGTTGTCCCCCTATTATGTTATGGTTAATTATAATACTAAGTCTGTGACTCTAGAAATTTCGGGAAGGGAAAAATTAGAGTGGGAAAGGGTGTACAAGCCTAAGCAAGCTAAGATCATATCCTCCATTCTGGCTAGAAAACTCGTAGGGCAGGGTTGTTTGACTTATTTGTCTCATATTAGCGATGTTGAGGTTGAGACTCCATCTATTGAGTCTATTCATGTGGTGTCAGAATTTAGAGAAGTGTTTCCTACTGATTTTTCTGGTATGCCTCCGTATAGAGATATAAATTTCTGCATTGATTCCGAACCTGGTACTCGTCCCATTTCTATCCCTCCATATCGCATTGCCCCAGCGGAATTGAGAGAGCTTAAGGCTCAAATACAAGAGCTTCTTGACAAGGGATTTATTCGCCCTAGTGATTCCCCATGTGGTACTCCATTTTTGTTTGTTAAGAAAAATGATGGTAGTATTAGAATGTGTATAGATTACCGGCAATTGAATAGAGGCACCAATCGAAATAAGTATCCCTTGCCTCGAATAGATGATCTTTTTGACCAATTGCAAGGTGCATCCGTTTTCTCCAAGATTGATCTAAGGTCTGGCAACCATCAGTTGAAAATTAAACCTAAGGATGTGACCAAGACGGCATTTAGAACTCGTTATGGGCACTACGAGTTTCTAGTTATGTCATTTGGTTTGCCTAATGTGCCTGCAGCTTTTATGAGTTTAATAAATGGAGTGTTCAAGCCATTTCTTGATTCATTCGTCATAGTCTTTATTGATGATATTTTGGTTTATTCGAAAAGTGAGGAAGAGCATGCCGACCATCTTCGTATTGCTCTGGGTGTTCTTAGGAAACAAAGGTTGTATGCGAAATTTTCTAAGTGTGAATTTTGGTTGACTTTGGTGGTATTTTTTGGGACATATAGTTTCAAAAGAAGGGGTAATAGCATAGCCTCAAAAGATTGAGGTGGTTAAGAATTGGGTTCGGCCTAGCTTTGTGATGGAAGTTAGGAGTTTTGTAAGGCTCGCTAGCTACTATCATCTATTTGTGAAGAACTTTGCTTCTATTGCCACTCACTTCACTAATTTAACCAAAAAGGAGATACCATTTGAATGGAATGAAAAATGTGAGGAGAGCTTCCAAAAGCTCAAGACTCTCTTGACCACCGTGCCTATTCTAGCATTACCGGTTGAAGGTAAAGATTTTATTGTTTATTGCGATGCTTCACATTTTGGTTTGGGTGTTATGTTGATGCATGATAAGAATGTTATAGCTTATGTTTCGCGTCAATTGAAGGTGCATGAGAGGAATTACCCAACACATGATTTGGAGTTGGCAGCGGTAGTGTTTGCTCTTAAGATCTGGCGGCATTACCTTTATGGTGTTAAGTGTGAAGTATTTACCGATAATCGTAGTTTACAGCATGTGTTCACTCAGAAGGACCTGAATTTGAGACAGCGAAGGTGGATGGAGTTACTCAAAGATTATGACGTGACCATTCGATACCATCCGGGTAAGGCTAATGTAGTGGCAGATGCTTTGAGTCGAAAGGCGGTAAGTATGGGTAGTTTAGCTTGCTTGAGTGTAAATAGACGACCTTTGACTGAGGAAATTCAGACCTTGGAGTCTAAATTCATGCAATTGGGCATCTCAGAAAAAGGTGGGGTGTTAGCTAGCATTGAAGTAAGGGCCACGTTTATGAAAGAGATCAAGGCCAAGCAATTTGAGGATGGAAATTTGAATGAACTTAAGAAAGAAACTGTGATTGGTAAGGCACAAGAGACCACTCTTGATGTGGAAGGTGTGCTTAGCTTTAATGGAAGGATTTGTGTTCCTCGAGTTGATGACTTGATTCAAAAGTTGTTGATAGAATCCCATGGTTCGCGATATTCTATTCATCCGGGTGTGACCAAGATGTACCTAAACTTGAAGCAAATTTATTGGTGGTCGGGCAAGAAGAAGAATATAGCGGAGTTCGTGGCCAAGTATCAAAATTGTCAACAAGTGAAGTATGAACATCAAAGGCATGCAGGGTTGCTTCAAAGAATGCCAATTTTGAAATGGAAGTGGGAGAGGATAGCCATGGATTTTGTGGTTGGACTTCCCAAGACTTTGAGGAAGTTTGATTCTATTTGGGTAGTGATCGATAGATTGACTAAGTCAGCCCATTTTATTCTGGTAAGAATAGATTACAATGTTGAACAATTGGCTAAGGTGTATGTGAAAGAGATAGTGAGGTTGCATAGGGTGTCCCTTTCTATCATCTCACACTGTGGTACTCAGTTTACCTCTAAGTTTTGGAAGAAAATTACATGATGAATTGGGTACACAACTCACTTTTAGTAAAGCTTTTCATCCACAGACGGACGGGCACTCGGAGAGGACTATTCAAGTGTTAGAAGACGTGTTAAGGGCATGTGTGATTGATTTTGGAGGACATTGGGATACGTTCTTACCCTTGTGTGAATTATCTTATAATAATAGTTATCACTCCAACATTGATATGGCACCGTTTGAAGCATTATATGGGAAGGGATGTAGATCACCTATAAGATGGTTCAAGGCTGGAGATGTGAAACCATTGGGGGTTGATTTAGTGAAGGATGCTCAAGATAAGGTAAAGAGTATTCAATCTAAGATTCTAGCACCCCAGAGTAGACAAAAGAAGTATGCGGATCATAAGGTAAGGCACATGACATTTTAGACCGGTGAGAATGTTCTTCTTAAGGTGTCACCCATGAAAGGGGTGATGAGATTTGGCATGAAAGGTAAGTTAAGTCTGTGATATATTGGTCCCTTTGAGGTTCTTGAATTTGTAGGGTCGGTGGCGTGTAGATTGGATTTACCACCTAACCTATCGGAAGTTCACCCGGTATTTCATGTGTCCATGTTGAAGAGATATCATGGTGACGGAGATTATATCATTAAGTGGGACTCAATTGTGTTAGACAAAAACCTCCAATATGAGGAGAAACCGATTGCAATTCTGGATCATGATGTACGAAAGCTGAGAACCAAGGAGATTACGTCCGTGAAAGTTCAATCGAAGCATAGTCAATTTGAGGAAGCCACTGGGGAAACCGAGAAGGACATGCAAGACAAGTATCCCCAATTGTTCGTTGATTCAGGTACTACTACATTCCTTCCTTAGCCTATTTTTCCTAAGTTTGTCACTCGGGGACGAGTGATGGGTAAATTGTTATCTATTGTAACGACCGGGTTCCGTCGTTATAGAAAAGTCAACAGGGAAAATTTTTGGGCCAGAAAACTATTTCGTAGTAATTGGAATTTCCCGAC
Source organism: Solanum acaule (assembly GCA_036250505.1). Lineage (NCBI taxonomy): Eukaryota > Viridiplantae > Streptophyta > Magnoliopsida > Solanales > Solanaceae > Solanum > Solanum acaule. Next base: position 29,716 of record JAJOOR010017547.1, read on the forward strand.
CTAGTCCAGATTTGGATGAAATCGGAGTCATTAAAGTCTAAGGAAATCTGGTAACAATTGGGTGATTTAATTATAAATTTGATCACATGGGTAGATAGATAAGTCGTTAAGGAACCCGTACGACTTTACAGAATTGAATTTGGAGGAGTAGACTACCGGACATAATCATGTAGTTTCTAAGTGTCGTTGGTTAAATGTGTGTTGTGAAATGGGGGTGAAATTCTTAAAATTGCTCAATGTTTCCGTGCAAGCCGCTGAAGCGGGATTTCTGCTGCCGGGGCGGGGCCGCTGTAGCGGGGTGGGTGCCGCTATGGCGGGGCAGATGTGACTTAAAGTCGTAAATAAACCCCAAAAATGTTTTATTCTGCTATTTTCGAATTTGAGAGCTAAGGAACGAACCTAGGTCTTTTCTTGATAGTTTTCCACCATTCTTGAGGCTAAATGTAAGATTTTCACTCCTCGAATTCATTTTTTGATTCGTAGAACGTAATGTAATAGCTAATTATCGATGGGGAAGAGTTTTGATCTGAGAATTATGTTGGGAAAAGCCCTAATTTGGATATTGGGATCATGGGTATGATCTATGGTTCATAGGATTGTTAATAATTTGGGTAATTAATTATCGTTTATTGATTCCCGTATTATAATTATTGTTTGTAGACCAAGAACAAGCAGAACGACTCCGAAAAGGGAAGAATCAAGTTTCTTAAGGGTTTCAAGCTTGTTTTGAGGTAGGTGATGATTGTGATTCTATGATTGTGTGATGTATGTTTGTTCTTGCATCATTATAATACGTGTATGTATGCGAATGTTACATTATTGATCACACTTGTTATAAATGAGATGAATGAATGATGAATATCATGAATCATGACTTGATTGTATGAACTTGAGAATATACTTGTAATTGTGATTATGGCTTGTTGAATGGACCGGGTGTGTGTTCCAACACACTAACTTGGATTGGTTGCCACGTTCCGGCATAATTATGGGATCGGTTGCCACGTTCCGGTATACTAACAGTTTGGGTTTGGGTTCCATGAGACGACCAATGATTTGTTATAATTGTGTATCTTGAGAAATGTGAAACTGTACCTTGTTTGTAAATGTTGATAATATTGTATATGTTCTATATATGCATGTGATTATATTGTTGTGATGGCTTATACACTACTAAAAAATTGCCAAAAAGTGACGGACTGTGTCGCTTTTTTGGCCAAAAGTGACGCAGTCAATCTTGTCGCTTTTTGGCTCGACACTTTTCAAAAGTGACGAACTACATCGCAAAAAAGCAACGGATAACATCGCTTTTTTTTTATAATTATTTTTGTTGACAAATGCAACGCCGTCCGTCGCTTTTTTTTTAATCTTCAAAAAGAGACGAAGTCCGTCGCTTTTCTGGATTTTTTTCAAAAATAAAATCCAAAAAAGCGATAGACAAAACCACCCTGTCAATCGCTTTTTCTACAAATTTTTTGACAGCATAAACTGCCAGTTTCTACTGCCCACCTGCAAAAGCAATTCAATTCAACCCAATCAATCCCAAAACATTATAAAGAAGCTACACAAAATACAAAACAACAAACTTAAATTAACATTCAAAAATATCTAAATCACAATTTAAAGACTTTCAAAATTCGTTTCAAGATTTCAAGGAATTCAAACTTCAAATTAAGTTCAAGCTTAATTAAATAGTTCATAAAGACTATATTTTATCAACATTTCTAAAGTTCAACCTAATAATTAGTTCATAAATTCTATAAATCAAGATTCCTAAAGTTCACAATCAAAAGTTTAAAATCCTACAATAATTCAAGATTCCTAAAGTTCACAACTTAAAGTTCTAAAATTCCACAATAATTCAAGGTTTCTAAAGTTCACAACCTAAAGTTCTAAAATCCTACAACAATTCAAGATTTCTAAAGTTCACAACCTAAAGTTTAAAATCCTACAATAATTCAAGATTTCTAAAGTTCACAACTTAAAGTTCTAAAATCCCACAATAATTCAAGATTTCTAAAGT
>JAJOOR010017548.1:0-30867 GCA_036250505.1 Solanum acaule
CTTGGAATTTGGTGGATTTGAGGATCCTGGCTCAACTTTATTCATCAAGGTTGATGCCAATGGCTCATTTGGTGTTAATGGTGACAAACAAAATGGGAATTCATCAGACGATTCACAGAGTAAACACGACAAGGTATTGATACTTCCTATAGTCCTAAGCATGACTGTTCTGATCCTGCTGCTCGGCTGTCTGTTGTATATCAATATCCATAGGAAAAGATCCTTAAAGAGAGCCCTTGATGGCTCTTTGATCTTATCAGGAGCTCCAATTAGTTTCAGCTATCGTGACTTGCAACACCGAACAAACAATTTTTCTGAGTTACTTGGAACAGGTAAAGACACAAGTATTATTTCATTTCTTATCCAGTAGGAATCCAAACTACGACAATTGAATTTTCCATCATAACAAGATTTGATCATAGTAACAATGTTGTGTTAACAGGTGGATTTGGAAGTGTATACAAGGGACGCCTAGGAGACGGAACATTGATAGCAGTAAAGAAGCTTGACAAAGTTTTACCTCATGGAGAGAGGGAATTTATAACAGAGGTCAATACCATTGGCTCTATGCATCATATGAACTTGGTTTGTCTATGTGGATACTGTTCTGAGGGAACGCGAAGGTAAGTAACTGATTTCGTTGTAATTTGATGGCTGAATTGTGTCAAAGTATGTAAGCATGTCATATTACACCATTTAATAGCACAGTTTTTTTCTTCCAGCAGGCTACTAGTGTATGAGTTAATGAAAAATGGCTCATTGGACAAGTGGATATTCCATTCATATAGTAACAGAGATAGACTGCTAAGTTGGCCTACACGTTTTCGCATAGCCATTGGTACTGCACAAGGGATAGCCTATTTTCATGAGCAATGCAGGAACAGGATCATACACTGTGACATCAAGCCGGAGAACATACTTTTGGATGAGGATTTTTGTCCTAAAGTTTCTGATTTTGGACTAGCTAAATTGATGGGGAGAGAGCACTCCCATGTTGTTACTATGGTCCGAGGAACCAGAGGTTATTTAGCCCCCAAGTGGGTCAGCAACCGACCCATAACTGTAAAAGCTGATGTTTACAGCTATGGAATGCTGCTACTAGAAATCATAGGTGGCCGGAGAAATCTTGATATGACTTGTGATGCTGTGGACTTCTTTTACCCTGGATGGGCTTACAAGGTACTCAATTGATCAACTTTTGTAGCTCATTTCCATTTCTTGATCAAGAGGTCACAGGTTCAACCTGTTTAAATAACCAATTGCAGAAATGCAAAATAATGTTGCATTCAATAGACTCTATGTGATCCTGCCCTTCACCAGACTGTGTGCCTAGCGGGAGCTTAGTGCACCAGACAGACTATTATATTATTCCATTTCTTGAAAACTTTAAAAACTGAAGTATTGAAGGTGCTGCATATGCTTCTTTTTGAGTGTTTTTTCAGGAAATGACAGAAGGAACACCAGAAAAAGTCGTAGATAGAAGACTCGAAGGAGCAATCGAAAAAGAAGAGCTAATAAGAGCTTTGATGGTTGCCTTTTGGTGTATCCAGGATGAGGTTTCAACCAGGCCTACAATGGGGGAAGTGGTGAAGATGTTGGAAGGATCAGTTGACATTGATATGCCACCAATGCCACAAACAGTTTTAGAACTAATAGAAGAAGGCTTAGATCATGTATACAAGTCTATGAAAAGGGAGCTCAATCAGTTCAGTTCCTTCACTATGACTACTCAGCCATCATCTAATGCTACATGCAGTTACTCCACTATATCACCTAGATAGTTAAAAAGTGGAATGATTCAGTAGGAAGTTTTGTTAGGAGTATGCAGCTGTAAACCCATTGATGCTTCAAATAACATTCAAGAGCTGGCAAAATTGGATCAGCATAGTGTATTCTCTTCCTTTTTGCCGTATCTCAACTAGGATTGAAACATTAAATTGTGTACTTCCAATAAAACATGCGTATGTAGAAACATTCCCAAAGAGGTTTGCATGATCAGTTATGAGTGCATTTTATTACAAAACATGGACTAAATTTTTATAGTATTCAGATGCACTGAAAAGTTGGTTGATAGTTGTAAAGATTTATGTGTTTGACACCAAACCATATTAATTTACTATGATTTGGTGATGATAAGTGTATAGAAAAACACATAATATATTCATTTGATTGGTCTAAATATAGATACTTTTTTGCCCAGCAGTAATTATCAAGTTTTATCCCAGATTTTTGATAGGGTACTTCAGATATTAACAAGGAGAGACAACATAATGTTATGTTAAGATACTCAAATATGATGACTGAACCATAAACCGTTAATAGATATGCTTAAGTAGGAGTCTATGCCTTCCCAAATTTTTTAATTGCAGAGGTTATATTGTTTTATTATTTCATATTTAAACCATTAACAAATATGAAATATCCCATGTGATATATGTATCTTTATTGAAAAAGCCAGGTCAGTGTTCTGAATCATATTTTCAGGATTTTAATAGATCGTTTTATGTAAAGATGTTGTGTAATCTTGCAATAACAGTTGAATTAACACGAAAAGTAAACAGATTGATATTTACCAGTTAGAAGTAGTATGTTGAGATATAAAAGGCTTTAAATTATAGTGAATTAAGTTAGCAACCACAAGAGAATAAGCTTCGTCAATACGATTATATTTCTACAGGTTGATTCATCACTTGCTAAGAAAATTTGTGAATAAGTAAACAGTGACGACGCTTTACATTCATCTACACAATTGCGACATTAGATACTTTAATCATAAATTTACATTTCAGTCGACCACAAGCTCTCGAGATGGGCTGACTTACCCTTGATTTAGTCATCTTCCTCCACATCAATAACCATCCTCAGCTGCCTTCTCGATACAGTAGTAATAGGTGCTTCAAGTGAAGCATCATCATCCTCAACATCAGATAATTCAGAATGGAATTTGTCCTGTAATTGCTGATCACTCTGATTGCCAAGAGGAACATCTTGCTCACTGCTAAGGTCAATTGCTAGGTTACCAGCATCAACATCACCGTTAACATCTGAGGCAGTATTATTAAATTCTGTAACCTCCATTGCAGTAGCTTGATCGAGCTCTCCCCTTGAAATACCAGAGGTTAAGATCATGTTAGTTTAGTCGGTCAACGGATCTAAAATCATGACATGTTTTTTTGGGGAAAATAAGTACAGATATGTAAAAGCACAAAGAAAACTATTTTTTAAACATCATATGTAAGCGCTGATGCTACAATCCATCTGAGCTAGCTTACGGCAAAAATATAAAGTCACTGTCAGAAATTAATTATTTTCTTTTTTTTTATAATGAAGTCACTGTCAGACATTAATGGTTCCTACATTGTACATTTATATGCCTGTTACCGTGTCTGATAAATTCAAGCAAAAACAGCGTACTTATACTTTGATGTGAATGTATATAGATAGCAAAACTTGGTTTAACACAAATGACAGGAAGTAAGAAAGGGTATCAAATTTAGGAAAGCAGAAGAGGATGGCCAAAAGAACTCAGAAGCCTAAGAAAGCTGGTATAGTAGTTCTAAAGTTCCTTCACAAAATAGAGGAAGATTCCAAAAAGAAATAAGGATGAGGTTAGTGATGATATGAAAGGTTCATACCCAATGAAGAGACAACTGGCATAGAAGTTTTGTTAAGTTCCTAAGCAAATAGAGGAAGATCCCAAATAGCAAATAAGATAAAGTGAGTGGCTATATAAGAGGCTCATAAAAATGGAGGATAAATGCAGTATCCCCCGTGGTGCCAGAAAAGGTGACATCAATCAAAACATAGCTGTAGTGTACCTCTCTGAGTCATAAGCATCTGTGTCTTCAATGTCACTTCTGCTGCTGGTCTTCATTGAGTTTATATTTAGCTTCCCATCCTCGCTCTGTGGAACAGCTTTTTGAGTTTTTCTGCATCAAATAAGATTATAATTCATCACAATAATTATTAGGTGTCCTGCAGAAGGTAGAACTTTTACTAACTGAAAGCAACACAACAATATATGTTATGATCCCTCCTAAGCCAACACGGAAAAAATCTACAGTCTACTCAAGATTGTAATTCGATGACAAAGTCAGTTCCCATAAAGAAACCCAAGTTAACAAATGAAAGTACCACCTTCCAGTGAAACATTTTTTTTTATCAAGCAAATAATTTCATTGATACTCCCTCATTTTCACCTCTATCCTCCTAAACACTATCTTATTTCACACTCATATGTCTTTCTTAAGCATTAATTTTTTGCAAGTCTGAAAGATAATCTCCGCTTTACGGAATATGTACCCCACCACCCAACTACTCTACCTCCAAATTATGTTGCTAGTGCTAATAGCCACATGTTCTCAAATCTGAAAGGTGATCTCATCCTTCTACCCCTATCACCATCTAAAAGAACTAAAAACTTGATGGAGCATGAACAAAAGAACCCAAATTTGGCCAACAAAAATAGTTCCTTACTGCCCTGAAGAACTAGAAGGATGCAGAAACCATGTCCAAACTTTAAAAGTCAATGAATGGGACAACTCAAATAGGTAATTTTGATGTGTTGACAGAATAAAAAGACTTGGTGCTTGGTGAAGATCTTGCTTTTAAGAAACACAGATCTGAACCCAGCTACATAGAGAAACTATTGACAGGACTCCGACTATTAATTACACAGTAAACACTTTCCTTGTATATTATCTGGCCTTTTAGAAAATGGTGCCAAACAATCAATGCAATGCACCTCCATACTTGACTTTTTCACCATTTCAGATTGTAAATGAACTGATCAGCCAATCAGTATATATTTGTGCAACTTTGGTTGTACCAAACAAATTGAGATATTTCTATCAAGTAATGGTGAGGCTTGACCCACTCCTATCTTCACTTAATATCTAAGTCATCTGTATAAGCTACATATACATAAACATAAATCAGAATAAATCTACCATAAGCAGCAAGAAAGGGAGACAGATGCCCACGAGGCCACAACGACTGTTCATTGATTCTCAGAAAACAAATAACATGTTCAAAGTCATGTAAAGATTATGTAAAAGAGAGGAAAAACAGACAAAAGAAAGCATACACCAATAGTGAAGTCAGCAATTCATCATCAGACGCATCTTTTGATGATTTCTTCCTTGTATTCTGGTTCTCTCTTCCTTCAGAAGTACTTCCTTTCCCCTGATGTTTGCTCCTGAAACTCCATAAAACAATGAAAGCCCTTATCATATATTTGGTGGGAGCATATTAATTATTGTGTTCACTGTTCATCCAAAGCATTTCTCCTATCAAAACAGATAATAATGTCACTGGTTGCTATGAGTATAGTGCCTTGTAACTTCTATCTTACATGCCATTCAGTAACATCACAACCCAACTCAGGATGAGAAGGAAGCAGGAGATCAGTATGATTAGAATATCTTCTTCCACAATTTTTCTAACTTAGTGGGTGTTTGGATTGGACTTATTTTAAGTGGCTTTTGGCTTTTAAGCTTTTTTTTAATTTTGTAAGTGTTTGGGAAACACAAAAAGTGCTTTTAAGCACAATTTTTTTAGGCTGGAAAAGTTTTTCTTTTTAATTTTTTTTAAAAAAGCCAAAAGTTGGGTGTCCCCAACTTATGGCTTTTAACTTATAAGCCACTTCAAAAAAATCAATCCAAACACCCCCTTATTCTGGATCAGGAAGAATAGAGAGTACAGGCAATATCATCTGCAACGTAAATAGTATGTTTTTACTTTTGCATATTCCAGATATACAAGTAGATTAAATCAACAACAAATAGAAGATACCACTTTCTTCCAAAACTTTAGTTGGAAGATGGATGCAAATCCAAAGGTATTTGGGATAATCTCTTCATAGTGCTGACACTGACTACAAAGGAATTACCATGACTGATGGTTCTCAATATGGTTTTTGGAGTCACTATGCAGACAAAGACAAACAGCAGAAACTAGTTTCTGAACATGTGAAAAAAGCATGAAGCTAGAACACATGCTGAAAAAGGAGAGGAGAGGAGAGGAGAGGAGAGGAGGTTCATTAGAACAGCAACTCCTAGCTGCAAATTTTGGATTTCCTACTGTGCTACCGAAGACTACTAGTGGAGAAAATCATAGGTAGGAACTCAAGGGGAAAGGATATGGTCGCCCATCAGTTAAAGCAGTGCACTAGAGAAGTAAGGGACAGCAATCCACTTCTCAAGATAATCCAAATATTTAAGCTTTGTGCACATCAAAGAACATAATGGTACCTTCTCATTGATAACAAAGTCTCATCATCAGAGTTGTCTGAACCTTTGGTAGAAGCATCACTTGCTTCATCCATCAATTGCAAGTTGATTTCTAAGTTTCTCTTTTTGGGGACATACAGGCCAAGTTGCTTAAGTTTTCGTGAAATCTTAGCTGCAGATAAAGTGCCCTCAGAATCAAGTGCATTGGCAATCATGTGGCTGCACCTCTTGTGATCTTTAAACCTTTCATAGTAAAACCATATCATATTATTAGTCCAGATATAAGGAATGGATATATGAAAGCCAATGTCTCATAAAAGAATTGCTTTCTTATTATTTATTGTTTAGAAGAAATATAAGTGGAAAATCTCGAGTAAATAATGGGTAGAACTCACTGCTTGAACAAATCTTTGATCTTCTGCTCCTGCTCCTGACTAAATGCCTGCACTCTCTTTCTAGTGTGCCTGAGAGCCACCAGCAAGAATAGTTAGAATCAAGTTTATGAAACATATAACTACACTGCTTTAAACACACTTACAGATGCCTTCTCTGTGAAGTACCCTCTTCTAGTATATCTGAATTTTGAAGTCTGAGATCACTTTCTAGAACCTTTTCTTCATTCCTAGGTTTGTTGGGAACACTAGCATTTAATGTCTTTTTTTTTCGTGGGATTTTGTATCCCAACTGTTTAAGTGCCCTGGTAACTTGGAGAGGTGAAATCTTTCCATCTGGATCAAGGGCTTCCGCAATGAGATCACAACAATTTTGACTATCTTTATACCTGGAAATCATACAAGAAAAGGATCATCATTTGTGAAAACAATATGAGCGGATAGTAGAATACAACGATTTACGAACTTATATCTTTTCTTGAACTTATTTTTACAACTAACGTCATATGTCACCCTTCAAACATGAATTATTACTCCATAGCTCCCAATTCTACAGCCTAATTTAACATATAACAAGCACTTAGGAAAGAGACTCAACTACTATGGGGCAATGTAAACGTGGGAGCTAATCGGGTACACTCGAGGAGTTGAGGTATGTGCACACTTCTACTTTATCATTGGTAGGATTAAGAAGAGGGTTTCAAACATACAAATAATGAAACTATATATATATATATATATATATATATATGTACCTCTCAAATAGTTGCTCAGCTTTCTGTCGTGATTCGTCATTAAGAACTTGTAGTTTTTGTCTTTTAGGTTCTCTCTGAGACTCTTGTTCGACTGACTGCTTCTGTCTGCAATTAAAAAAAAACACAATAAAGAAGATGGCTAAACTGAGAAATCAAGAAGAGCAAAAAAGCAAGAATGATGATCATACTTTTCCGAATGTTGTTTCTCGTTCATTGCATAATTTTCATCATTTGAAATTGATGCCGGGCTTTCCCCTCCCTCTTCCAAACTTTGGTTACTCCTATTTGTGACCTCTGCCTGGTCTCTGCGAAAAGCATTGAATTAAAAGATTCTGTTGGAGGAGAAAAGTTGACTCGGCTGTTTATCTTATAAATGAAAGACCTACAACTTTGTCAATTGCTATTTTATCTTTTTTTTCAATAGGAAATTATCAAATTTAGAAAAAGAGAACAGCTCCAAAATTAAAAGTAAATATTTTCCCCAAGTTTATGAAGTCTGTCACAAAAGAACAAATCACAGTCGAAGTAAATACATAATTCAACATATGAAATTCTTGTTTTCTTCGATTCAAGCACAATGGCATTTAACAATCAACAATAGCACTCTTGTGGTATTAGTGCAAACATCCTACCTGACAACGTCTGAAAAATGTAATGGAAAATCAGCTTCATCATCACCAAGGGCATCAGCTAGACTTCGGCAGGGCCATCCATTTGCTTCAGATGAGCCAATTTCACTAGTCATTTTAACACCAGAACTATTTTTACCATTCTTAAATTGAGATAGCTCCTTTAGCATGGAATCACAAGTGAGATAATGACACTCTCGGCGTGACTTCCAAAAGAGAACCTCTATGAAAAGTAGGGGATTACTCTTCATTTTGCGCAGCATTCTCCTAACTATGTTTGTCAAAAAGAAGACAATGTTCTCATATTCTCTGCAAGGCCTAGACTTCTGCTCCTCCAGAATGTCATAGAATATGGTGAGGAGAGATAGCTGTATATCAAGCAGAAAAAATTAAAAAGAGATCTGTTACTGAATCTTCACATTAATCTTATCTCAATTAGAAAGTTTGATTGCTTTTCAACAATTGAAAGCATACAAAGTTGCAATAAATTACCTGGTATAGCATGGGAGAAAGTTCGAGATCATCGCATATTTTTTGTAATATGTGTATCACAGAATTATTTGTAATAATGGCGTTGCTTTTGTAGTACTTTAGTAACCAACAAAGATTGTGAATGGTGGAGTTGTTTGCAAGAGTAGAAACCAAAGCAGATATTTTGAGATCATCTTCTGTAGTTAAGACATTTTCATCAGCAGAAGAATAATCCCCGCCATGATCATACATGTCATTAACATCATCAGAAAATTTTTGTTGAGTCTCTGGCAAAGTGTTTTGGTGTGTTCCTGACTTAGCTTCTAGAGAAACAGGTTGATTAACCTGATCTAGGATTGCTATATCTTCTTCTCCCTTTCCAACTACATGAAGATTATTTGACTTTACACTTCCAGAGCCTGCAGCATTATTGTGAGGTGTATCAGTACTCTCAACCACCATTTGATCTTCGTTCACCGTGGTACATCCTGTGTGTTCATCAACCTTATTGGAGCCTATGGCATTTTCTCCATTGTGCGCTAATCCAGTATCTCTAGATTCATGACTAGAGCCATCAACAGGTAGCCCAAAGGAGGCTGAATCTCTAATCATTTCATCATCATTTTCCTTCTTGTCATCTGTAACTGCAGTCTTCGGTCGTTTCTTCCTCAACTTTTTCGAAATCTACACAAAAATTGATCCTTTTTAGTCAATAGGTATCAGATGCTGAAGCAAAAAAAATCCATGAAATAAACTATATTTAGCATCTATGGAACTTAAGGCAGTAATGAGATATAGATCCTGCAGTGGCATACTGAGCCAAACATAATACACTTCCCCTGAGATAGCAAGATACCAAACAAGCTTCTTCATATATAACTTTCGGTATTGTTTTGGTTGGATGGTGGGGGATGAGGTTGGGAAAAAATCATTCCTTGCATGCGAGAATTCAGAATAGGGATATATGCTGCAGAAAGTTCTTTATTTTTTGTTTCCCACCAGGTGTTTGATACCCGCATTGGGGTGCTGACTAATCTGGATTTGCGCTGCATAAGGTCCATTTAAGGGGAGGCGCTCCCTAACAAGATTCTTTGCAGAGCTAAGCTCGAACCTGAGATATGGTTAAGGATAGAGGGATCCCATCCATCCCACCACAACCCTGGTTGGTTTTTCCGTAGCACTTCCCACACTGAGGTTCGTTCTCTAGAAGATAGATAACGTTATGCCTAAATTAGCTTCAATATTTCTCAAAAAGTAGCTAAGCATTTTGGGCACAAAAGAACAGAGAGCCATAATATGGCAGCAATTTTACTACTAAGTTAAGAACTTCCTTATACGCTAAATGACCAATGTGTTCAGTCAGTAAGCAAATGACTTGATCAAGCTCAGAAATGTCAACAAGAAAGTTACAGATTATGATGTTGTTGGTATAATTGCAAGCATATTAACACTGGTGGTCAATAGAAATCTGAGACTATTAGTAGAAAAATCATCATTGATCTCTAATATCTCCCAAATCCCTGGTATAAATAAATTGATATATACACATAAATAAATAAAAATATGCGACACACATAATATAAATATACATACAACATAAATGTTTCATAAGTTCATGGCTCATTTCCAAATCCCACTTGAGACACTCGATAAAGAAAGAGACGGACAGGCCCCCATACATTAGAGTGAACTAACTCATATAGTATACCACATGACTCCCACTATAGGAACTATTACTTTATAACATGCTTATCCCTCTTACATACATAAGACTGCAACTCCAAAATGGTTGATTAGTAGACCATAGTATTTGATTTGTCAAATACATCATTATTGTATACTCCTTCATATATATAGCGCAACCCAATTTTTATCTTTTACCTTTTTTAAAAAAATAGAGTGGAAGAATTGGCCAAAGAAGTGCCACCCAACACCAAATGAAGCTATCTTACCTCATCACCATTATATAATTTAGCTTCCACTTGAAAAGAGTTGAAAACGTGAGTAGGCAATAGTCTAGACCCCAAATGCCACACATTTCCAGAACTCCAAATTTACCCCCCACTACGGCACTACTATTTAAAGATAAAAGGACGGTGTTGCTTTAGATATGGAACGGATCTTAGTTGATGCTATCTTGTTGTTGTTCACTTCTCCATTATATCTTTATTACAGAGTTTAGATCTGGACTAATGAGCATTCATGCTATCTCTTCTCAATCCAAATTCCAAGCAAGGTTATTTTTTCTCTAACTAGGTTCTCCACTTCATAGAAACATCTACTTAGCAAGTATCTGCCGGAGAATATGAACATTTGAAGTTTGATTGCAAGTTACTGAGTCATTCAAGATTACGAATAAAAGCCCGTAGAAATAAATATAACATACAAAAGTAATTGCTTATGAAATTAAAAAGAAAATACAAAAGTTATCAGGGAATACCCTTAATGAACCACGTGCTTGAAGGTTCTGTATCAGCTTTATAACTGTATTGATAATTTCTACCAAATCAGCAAGGTAACTGGCAATAATAGATTTAAAATATTAGTAGGAGAAGATTATACATGCTTTAGGTTAGAAATACTTTTTCTCCAAACACACACAACATTGCATTCACCTGATAAATTGCATGCAGTCAAAAAACAACAAATAGCACATTTTTTTCTTTAACAAATAGCGCATTTTAATTCATGCTGACATGGTTTCATGATTAGTGCAGTGGAATTTAGAAGCCAACAAAAAAACTTAGCTCATAGACCCTTTGTCTAAACATGATTTATACTTTCTAAATAAAGTTTCCTGTAGCTAAGAAAATTCAAGATTAAAGTTTTTCCGACATAGACCAAGAAATTTATAGTTATCAACAAGAAAATACACTTCAAAGTTACACTGTAGTGAACTGAGCCTACAAAACAACTCCACGTGAAGGTTGGAACTGAAAGCAAGTTATTGAGCATATTCCAGCAAACATGCAGAATATTTTGTCCATAGAGATGGATTTACTGTGGCAGTTGAATTACATTAATACAAAATAAGAGTGCAGTGCATAACACCTATTAAGATCTTCAATAAGCTAATCAACTACGAGTTGATTTTCTCCTTGTTCATAATTCAATATTGGAGTCATGAGACTTGGTAGAGGCACCACATTTACTGCATTCTTACTCAACTTTTCTCCAATTTTCAGGAATAATATAGTTCTATTATAAAAAAATGTGAGTCAGAAGGGAGACCTTTTTGCTTGCTTATGGGTATCAAATGATTTGATCTGGTTCAAGAGAAACTGGGTCATCCCTTCTTCAGTTTGATCATAGAATAACTTGTAAAGAAGAATTCGGGATGTTCGATGCTCCTTGGAATCTTCTGGAGACTGCTTAAGCACCAATTCCAGAATAAGAAGCTGTCAACCAATATCGGTATAGTCAGAGAACGATCCCAAAGTTTGATTCAGTCATAATACCCAACATATTAGACCAATCCTTAAGCTGAAGCAGATATTGAAGCAAGCATCGAGCAACAGCCTTTGGGCTGGGAAATGCTGCATACTACTAAAGGTGTAACAAATCTCATTTTATTCTGTTCTATGAATCCATCTCCTAGAATATGCATGTTGTACCTTCTTAGCCATGCAGAGGCATCTCAAAAGGTACATGCATCTTGTTCTTTTCATCAACGTTAAACACTAAACTAAAACAAGAGGAAAGACCCAAACTTTGAGAAAAGTGATCACCATAGTTTTAATAAGAGATCCTGCCACATAGAGAAACTTGCAGTCATTTGTCTCCTTCAAGGTCTCGAGTGAATAACGCCACCTCAAAAGAACCAACTGGAACATTGATATATTTAAGGACTCGGCAATAGGACCACATATACATCCCCTGAACAGTGTGCTGCCAGCTCTGGAATCCATTGGTTCTTGGGCATCAACTTCTTCGTGGGGCTGATTAAGAGAATCAAGAGAAGATTGAGATATGGGATCACAAAGACAAACAAGGTAAATGGAAACCACTTATTGAAATTCCAACAAAAGAGAAAGCACAGAATTATGCAGCAAAGAATTTTCCAAGAGCCTGTATCATTTATTATTACATCCTGGTGCTTCTCATTTTAGTGTTTCAACTCTAACGATCAGGCACCAGAAATAAGTAGCTTAGATTAGATCCTCAATGTTCTGAGTGTGACAATCTTAGTTCTGCATATTCTAGATAGCTTCAGATTCGGACATACATCAGCAATACCAATATCATCTAGAAATGACGATCATGATTCATGAAGCTTGGTACAAATGAAAGAGGGGTTTATAAATGCTGTTTAACTGGTAAATGTGTATGCATTCTCTGAATAGCTAACATTTAGTTGTTGACTAGTCAGTCAAACTTTCCAATGCAAAAGTTTGACAGCATAATGCTTTACTAATTTGAACTTCACTCTGAATAGCTAACATTTAGTTGAAAACTCTCTTTTTCCTCACTACTTTATAAATGTCTGAACTCATTGTAACCGCTACATAATTAATGCATATCCCGTGCCTAAATTAGCTCTGTTAGATGGATATTCGCAGTCTGGTAACACTAGTGTTTCCTCACTTGCTAGCTTGTTGGAAGCTCTATACAACAGCTGTATTAATAGTCAGGCATGAATGGAGATTATAGAAAGCAGATTCAAATGTTGCAAAGGATAAATGTTCCTGATAGAAAATAACCCCCAACTTAATTATTTATATTGGTATGTAGCAATTGAAGTTACTAATAAGAGAGGGTAAAAGGAACTGTATTGTGCATGTTCACAGATAATTCATATACACACAAACCATATAACACCATTTGTGTAAAACTCTGCTATACCTCATTCAAAAACTTGCTGTACTGAAAAGAAGTAACAAACTGAGCAACCTGAAAGAAAATAACAATATCGCTATTCTGAATAGCATGATGTTCTTTTTCAATGTCATCACGAACGGACTGCATCACGACTGTAATGAGTTGAATTAGAACAGAAAAATAAGTAGTGACATAAGAAACAGATGAAGTGAAGCAGATGCATCATTTAACCACATATCTTACCGTTGTATCCCCCTCCTAGAAACTGGTTAATAAAATCATAAAGCAGATTTAGAATCTTATTGTTAGTTGCTGGTACTCTTCCTTGGTCCCACACAGTCCTTTTTGCCGGACCTCGGTGCTTCGTGTGAGCTATTATCAGGGGATCATTAGAAACAGAACAAGGATTGCCCTTGATTAAAGTTTTAGAACCATCCTGTTAATAAACAAGTTAACATTAGTATTAGTACAAACTATAGTTTCTTTATACTACAATTATTATACCATCAGCTCTAATGTATAAATCTCATTTCTTTATTCAGGAGGATAAATTACCAGGAAAAACCGCGTAAAAGTTCCGCTGAACTGAGTATAGCAACCCAGGTTCCGTTGTCTGATAACCTTTCTCTTTTGCCGTTCTTCCTCCATTATATCTTTGAGGGAGTTAATTGAAATATCATTATCTTCATCTACCTGATGAACAAAATCCATTGATGAATCAGAAACCAGCGAGAGGGGGACCAGCTGCCATGGAAAAGCTTCTTCACCATATGAACTAGTCTAACTCGGAAAGTGTCACAAATGCATGCAGAAAAAACATATTTTCTCTACTTGATGGCACCTTCCTCCAAAACTTCATAACATTAAGGCAATTGCCAACAAAGGAAGAATTTTCTTACTGCACGTCTTATCTTTGGGATGCACAATAACTTTTTAGTCCTCATGATTAAAGGAAAAGACAGGCCAATGAGCATAAAACTCACAAGGCAAAGCGATAATTCCTTCTTATGCTTCCTGAGAAGTTATTGAGTCGGTCTCTTCACCTTACTCATGCACAAGGGCAATTCTGTTTAACGCTTAAATACAAGTGACAACATATAAGGAGATCTTTCATCTTCTATTGGTATAACTATGCCCATAACCCAAGCTATTCAGTCTCGGCTACATGAATCTAACTATTTAATTCTTCCATTTAATTTCATGTGTCTTAGTTTGATTCGGCACGAAATTTAAGAATATATATTAGACTTTTGAATCTTCTGGTCTGAACTAAAGGTGTGTACTAACCAAATATACATTTTGAGTCTTGTGGTCTTAAAGATGCCATCTCATTCCTATTATAATGTTTTATTAAGGGTAAAATAGGAATGTTGGAATTAAAACCCTAAATATAGAAAGAGAAAGCTTTCTAAAAAGGACTAAAAAGGGTTATAAAAGAGGGAATATCTAGCTCTATTTAGACCCATAGCAATCCAATATTTGGATTCTCTGGCATTACAGGTTCTCCACATTTTCTACAAAAATAGAAATCTCTAACAAGACAAAGACTTCTAATATGATTTGATTACTTCACCAAAAAAAATTGTATCGTTTATTGGATCACTTTCTTTCATTGTACGCTAATTTGTGAAGAGTCTTCATGAATTCCTAGAGATTGTAGGTCTTTTAAGACAATCCTTCTAAGTTCTATGTGATTTTAGGTTAAGCCATCCTGTTTCAACACATTTTATCACCGTAATTTCAGACATACGAACTAGTGTGTCTAGAGGTTGACATAGAACATAAGAGACTATCTTAACCAACCTTCTCTCATTTTTATCCACTGTGTGCTACTTGCACTTTCTGCCTAAAGTGAATAATTTCTGATCTAGTCTAAAATTGTATGATCACACATCTTAACATTTGCATTCCTGCAACATTCATTTTGATACATAACATTGGCAATCTAACCGTTCTATAAGACTTGTTTTTTAACTCATTTCTCTCCTTTGAATTGATAATATAGTTATTTTGGTCCAATGGGAGACAATATACCTTGATCATTCTTTGATTCGAAGCATCATTCAATCTCAATTAGAAAAGCAAATAGAGTTTTAAAGAACTAGATTTTTGATAGGTATCCTCTTATTGCTCATCACGCCAACAGAACTTTCCCATTTCAACCATCCTACTCTGATTCTATATGTAACATTTTTATCTATCACAGCATTCTCCTGATACTTCAATAAGATATTAAGATTTATGTACAAAAAAGGTTTTAAGTGAGTGCTCCATTTTATCTTCTCTGAATATTAAATTGAAAATATCTCTATCTTTAAATGTACCTACCAGTTTCTTATGGATGTCAAACACCAACAATGGTCAATGAATTGTGTAAACCAGTATTAAAAGGTGCACCTGGTATCTGTGGCATGTTTGCAGAAAGAAAAATGTATCTATCTATTCATTCAATTTTTTTCCAAGGAAATTAAGTTGTCAGCCAAAGTTGCTAACATATCCCAGCTTCCATATAGCATTTTTGTCATAACAAGATCAGCCCAGTTTACTATTGCTATCTCTAATCAAAATTATAATTTCATCCAGAAATGACAAAAAGGGGGGAAAGAAAAGAAACAAAAGAAAAAGTTAACACTAGAAAAATTGGACTCAATTTGTGGCCATGATATTGCAAAAAGACTAACCTTTGGATCCTTGAAATGTGCTTTAGCAATCAACTCCGGAAGCTGACCCATAAATATATAATAGAACGTCTCCAACAAAAGTAAATTATCATGACGAAGATAGCTACAAGCGCCATCAACTTGTTGTGAAAGAACTAAGATGACTTCCATTACATTCTCTTGAAACAAGAGCTCCAGAAACCTGTCTCTGAGAAATACAAATTCTATCATAGAACCACCAGATTTCTGCTGGGTTGATATGTCTTGGATAGCCAAAACATTACGAAATAAAGTAAGCACCAACTGCACCATTTTCCAGTCATCCTCTGTGAAGGCCTCGCTGTTGACATGGTGAGATAAGTTTGTAATCAGAATAACTTGTATGAATCGATGATAAAGCAGTAGTTTATCTTATATAAGCTTAACATTCTTAGAGTTAAATACAGAGAAGACCACAAAGGACTATGACATGTCAGTGTGATTAATAAATAGCCTCTATGACAGAATGTTACTGAAACTCCAGAAAGAAAATATAAATAGCATGTCTTCAAAGTTGGCTGAATAAAAATATGTGGTGAAGGCAACACAATGCTAGGGCCAGTATTAGCTACTCAGATCTACAGACTTTGATAGAAGCTTTGAGTTAGAAGTGTCTTTAAGAACTGAACACCTTCTTGATGGGGCGTACTCATTAACAAGAATGAACGTCTTTATATTTGTAATTGCTCACGAACTTATTCTTATGCAGTAAACCAGGAAAAAGTCTCATGGTTCAAGGCCTAGATATTTAATGGTATACCTTAAGGATGATAAAATGCTAGTCCACTACAAGAACTTCAATGTGAGTAGACTAGGAAAATATGATGATCTGAAACAATAAGAAACTCTACATCAGTAGCTTAGAAAAATAAGTTTTCATTATTTTGCCTTAAGAACCATGTCGTACGAGTACAACAATATGAGTATTGGTACTTTAGCATGGATCTTTCCAAATGCACTCTTAACTTGAAAAAGATTAATCTTATCTTACTGGATACATGCACGTATCTGATACCCTAGTTGAGTCTGCATCCATGTAAAGTAGTACCTATTTAGTAATGGGGGAGGGGGGAGGGGGGAGGGGGTGGAGAATGACACAAATATATCACAACTTCAAAATGATTTGGGTTACAAGATTGGATTAGCTTGTTGCATGTGTTAATTTTAGAGTAGGCTAACTATTCAAAACAGTAACCTCTAATCTTCTGTGGCAAATGCACTTGCAAATTTGACCCTTATGTCACTTGCCTTCACGGAAATAAATCCATAGGTTTTAGAAAAACAATCCTGCTAAGCAGATAATGGTGAAATTTTTTATACACATATTTCTTAATTTCTATCTCCAGAAACCATTTCTCAAAGCTATCAAAACATGAATGTCCTATATCTAATATTACATGGGTCAGACCATCTTTTTACATCACTCTAAGGAACATGATTCTAGCAGCCAAACATGATCCCAGTTACCAATTTGGCACATGTATGTACAACAACAACATATCCAATGTAATCCAACAAGTGGGGTCTGGGGAAGGTAGGAAATACAAACAAAAATATGAAGCCATAAGATGATTGCAGTTACCAAGCCAAATTTTCCAATGGGCTTTCCAAGAGAGACATTATCACTGGCACAGCTTCACTAAAGGTAATTGATGATTTTATTCCCCAGAGAAGCTCTATCTGTTGCGGTATGTCATTTGATGTAGGCTCAATAGGCATCGTTAGAAACACCATAACTTTAACTGTACAATAAGACAGAGAGCAAAGACACACAAAATTAATAAAAACAACAAATTTCATGTTTCCTGATATAAAATGAATGGAAAATGGATAAAATAAGACAGATACCTGCATTCAACAGCAGATTTCGATCATCTTGACAATATTCAATAATGGGAATCAAATCTTTGCCCACGATATTCCATTTACATACTTGCTTGAAAACTTCTCTTGTTTGAGGGTCATCTCGCCTTAGAAACCTCAACAAATCCTTCAAATTATCTGCCAAGGGACCAGGGTAACAAATAACCAAATTAAGCAAAACCATCCAGACAGCTCAAATTCGACATCCAGTTACAAACTTAACACCCCCTACACTAACAGAAACTAATACGAAGCTAGAAACAGAAATCAGCTTAAAGATGAAAACTTTTCATCAATCAACCAAATCACTCCACTCGGCCCACTTCAGTCCAATAATTAGAAAAATATTAAAGAAATTGAACGAACAAACAGCCATTTGGCTTGAACTAAAGGTAATTTCTAGCTGTTTTAGTAACGACAAACCTAGGCAGTAATTTCCTTTGGTATAGCCGATTCGATTTCCATCATCGTCCTCTTCAATGATCCCAAGGCCAGCGCATATTATTGACAACCCTTCCATCGATTATGAAGTGTTTGAAGTAATTTTTTTCTGGATTCAGGTATAATTGGGTATCAAATGGGATCTGAGGTGAAGCTTGTATGGTAATTTTGGAAGAAATTTTTGGATCTTTTTTTACCAACTGTAAGTGTTAGGGTTTTGATGGCGCCAAACGGGTATCTGAATTTATTTCCCGCGCTCTGGAAATGATAAGGTGTTACAAGGACCACCGAAGAAGTCGAGTACCCGTGATGTGGCAGACTCTCATTTTTTCTTGACATGGAGAAAGCCCTTTTTTTCTTTTCTTTTTTGTTGTTTTATTTTTTGTTTGTGATGTCAAAAGGGAAAATGCTCTAAATTTAAAATAAATCCTTGTTTTAGGAAATAAACCTAACAAAACTTATTATTTCTCTTCATATATTCTTTTTAAAAAGGGAGCTTTCAGATATAAAAATCGTGAAGTTTGAAAGAAAAAAAAGTACTAATACTATTTGTTTTCAAATTTTCTTGAATAAGTGTCTATCAAAAACAGTATTTTATTTTTAAGATATTAGTAAAATCTGTGTATACTCACCCTCCACAAAGTTCATTTGTGGAACTACACTAGTATGTTGTATGCTTTGTGGTTGTTAATGTTTTCAAGTTGAAAATGATGTTTAGAAACTGGAGTTGTGTTTAGACATGAATACAATTTGGAGTTGTTTAGGGATTTTGTGAGTGATTTGAGTGAAAATTGTGAAAATAATTTTTTTAGAGTTTTTTGAATTTCATAAATTAACAATTCTATAGCTGAGATAATTTGCAAGTGTTATTTTAAAAATTCCTTTTGTCATCGCAAGGTCAGTAGTTGACAGAAAATGATAGTTTGAGTAGGATGAAATTGAATTTTCAAATGATTAAATTATAAAATTTGATATTTAAAAATTGGTGATTTACTAGTGAACTATAAAACTGATAGAACCGTAGAAGTTAAAAGAATCTTAAAGAAGCAATGCAAGTCAATAAAAGACTAGAGAAGCTGAGAGGTGCTACTGTTAAAAAAGAATTTCTTGAGCATAAATGCGATTGTGGTAGACTGATATACTAGGTGGAAACTTTTAGTACTATACCTCCTCCCTTTCTACTATAACGTCGTAGTTTAATTTGTACATAAATTTTTAAAAAGAAAGATTTTTAAACTTATAAGCTTAAACATTTATAATATTCACGTAGCCTACTCTAAGATTTTGATCTTAAACCTTACAAAATAAATATAGTACTCAACTTAGATTCTTCTTCATTACATTTGTTCCGGAAGAACAACGATTCACTCCAATAATCTTCTCATACAACAATCACATTTCAGTGCCAGCTTCATTCATGTCTAAGAGAAGAACATAATATGGTGTCCTAGGCCAAAACATACAGAAGCACGAGGCAGATAACAATAAATATAACACCCTAGCAATCTTGCAAGAAAAAATCTTGGTAACACTGCCGACATCTATTCCTAATTGATAGCTGAAGCGTCAAGTGCCCAACACTAATAATAACTCCCAACTACAAAGGAGTGGATCTTAAGCTGGTTCCAGGTTTTTCATCTGTCTAAACTTTCCTGACCTGGATATTGTGAGTGGATTGGAGCCGCCAGATTGGCTGCCTGCCACTCTGAACAAGAGCTACCTGCTCCCCTTCCTTTACCATCCCTTGCTTCTGTAGATTGATAATGGGTAAAGATTGTGAGAGGTACACAATTGTAGTGTAAAATTGTAGTAATAACACGCTGGCAACATAAACATTTAGGAGAATATCATGGATGAAGAGAGGAATATAACTAGTTAATGGAATGGATTGTCTGAATTATCATATCAAGATTTCACTTTTAGTTATAAAGTGCAGATACTAGTAGGCTATACGTCATATGACAAATCATTCGTCCATCTATGACCATGATATGAGAAATTTCAAGCATTCGTTATTAGCATTCCTCGATGCATATACTGTCTATTAAGCAATTAATGTAAATGATATGATTAAGGTGAATTCTCACCTGCAATAAGGACAATGCACTAGTGAAAGTCTCCTCTGCGCAATCTAAGAACTCCATATATATTGGGCATACGCCTTGGTACGAAGCCAGTCTCTGTTGAATTTTCTTACTGCAGCCCAAACATAAACAAATGATTAAAATTCACCAACTTGATAGAAATCATTCATAAGGTTCTTCTCAGATTTCCCTCAAAACATAAACATACCCAAAGGCAGCAACTAAGTAATCTCAAGTTGCTTACAAAAAAGGAACTTTTTTTATCATCAAGAGAACACTATCTACGTTTTTCTAGATGTCTTTAAAATGCATTTAACACATTCATCTTCTACATATCAATTACTGATATCAAGGTCTAACCAATAGTGTGTGGTGTGTTCATTCAACTGTAAAAGTAATAACAGTCCCAGAAGGACAATAAATGGCTCACTGTAATGGTATTAATGAAACCAGTTCAGTGGAAGAGTTTTGTCTTCAAACATTGACATCAAAGTTAGACCAATAGAGTAAATACTCACTCATTTGTAAAAGCGAATATAGTGCCAGAAGGACGATAATGGCTCAATAAGATGGCCATGAAACCAGTTCTAGTGAAGACAACAATTGAGGTTCCAAGAGTGTTGGACATCATGGTTGCATGGAAAGCGAACATCTCGCTCATATGGTTCTGCAAAACATAGAAAAATTTGGTAAGTATTAGCTCCTTTAGACAATATATTTCAAGAAAAAGATGAGGTAATTATGTAATCTAACAGATGAGACTAAAACCTTGAAGGCTTGGCCTAGATTTGCAGGGGTTTCACCACCAACAATAGTAGCCTCAGTTCGTAGTGACACGGTGTGCATAACTTTGACAGCTTTCAAGGGAAACCTGTAACCAAATGGATCCAAATTGTGAGAGATGCGGATAGGTTATAAGACAATTTATTGTAAGAAAATCTTAACTTCTGAACTTTGGAGCCCCAAAGCTATTAGACTCATAAAATAGGATCCCAGCAGAAACACATATCACTCATGCAGAACCTATACACAGTTCATTGTTTCCAAAACCAAGATCTCCCAAAGAGTAACCCTAAGCTATGTTAGATGGATCTCTCATCTGCATGAACTACTCGTGTCGAACAAGAGTGACATGGGAGTGGGTACTGCAGGAAAACTTACTACACACTTCAATACAACCCCAAATTCTATGTAAGGCCCTAAGTTTAAAGAGATAATACTAAAAGCGCCTTGAGTAGTAACTTACTTTCCGTGAGCTGTTTCTCCAGAAAGCATAACAGCATCAGCACCCTCCCTAACAGCAATCGCAATATCTGATACTTCTGCTCGAGTTGGGGTGGGATGGACAATCATGCTTTCCAGCATGTTGGTGGCAACAATGACAGCTTTTCCCATACTTCGGCAAATATTGATGATTTCTTCCTGCATATTAAGATATTTCCATCAAAGGAGAAATAGAAAATATATGGTCAAGACCTCTTATGAAATGGTAAGAAATTGCATCCAGTTTTGCATCCTTGGAGTAAAATCTACAACACAGTGTTGTCGACCTTTACCTGCAGCAAAGGAACCTCCTCGATAGGCAGCTCTGCCCCAAGATCTCCTCTTGCAACCATGGCCTGAGTGAAACAGTTAAAAACCATAATTTGGGTTATTAGATGTCTATCAAGGAAAAAGATAGAAGACTCTAGCTACGATCCAGGACAAACATGCAAGTAGTAAGTCCACAAAAAGTGATAAAAGGTTTCCATAGGAGTAGGAACTCCACTAAAGTCTAGGAAATGGTAAAACAGATATCGATAGAGTCTCTTGTGGCTGTGTGCAAAACATAGGTGGGATGAGTGTTGCTGTGGGTAAAAATCCAGCATAAGTATGACAGTGAAGTACCCTTTGCATAGATCCTGATTTGAGAGGAATAGATATAGAAGATATAGCCGACCCCAACTGGTTTGGGATTTGGGGTAGTTGATAGATTGAACTTGTGATTTCCAAATGTTGTTTAACCAGTGTATGCCAATTCAGCAATCAAGAAGAAAGAAAATACTACCAGCAATATATTTGATCTGCCAGATACTGAATCTTTACTAAACAATACAACAACATACCCAGTGTAGTCCCACAAGTGGGGTATGGGGAGGGTAGAGTGTACACAGACCTTAGACCTTACCCCTACCTCGTAGAGATAGAGAGGCTGAACCAGCAAAATAAAGGCCTAGAGAAATACCCCATCTGATGCAGTAATTATTGAATGCAAATTCGGGATGGAGTCAGCGCTCTCAATTTTCACAATAACATGAATATCTGCACCACAACCTGTCATATCAAAAGAAAATGGCTAGTCAAAAAATGTTGAAACAAAAATGGATAAGCATTCATTGGCACTTTCAGTGCTCACAAAAAGGAAATGGACCCAGTGGAATTACTCTTCAAATAATTCTTCAGTTCATGGACAACCGCTGCATCTTTGACGAAGGAAACAGCATAAAAGTCAATGTTATTGTCCACTCCAAACTTGATATCATCCCAGTCCTTTTCTGTTGCACAATGTGGATTACTGTATCAGCAAGGCAAGCATTCGAGTGACTGTCTCATGCTTTCACATGCAGATAAGACCTGAATTTATAGAAAAAAAGGAAGTAGTCTGACCAGTAATGGAGGGGAGTGTGGCACTTTTGCCTCGAACATTTAGATGTCTCCTCGACTTAAGCTCCCCTCCATCAATAACTTCACACTTCACCGACTCTTCTGTCTTGGATTTCACCTGTAAAGACATCATGCCACCTATAGCAGAAATTTTTTTTACAATTAGCTAAACTCTGCAAAAGTTTCAGGTATATCTACCAAGAAAATACACACAAGCAGACCAACAAAGTATTACTTTAGGCATGACTGTTATATGGCACCTTACCTTCCCCTCAAAGTACTATCACCCACCAATAAAGCTCAAAATGTGGTGTCTAACTTGTAATATTTAGGTCTCTCAATGGTTTAATGTTTTTGAGCATGTCAGTACAGACACTTACACAAGATGTCTATTGCATGTGCAAGAGGGAGCTGGGCCATGACACTAGCAGGTGGATATTAAATATCAGCAAAGACAGGCCATCCAGAGATCCAGAATGATAAATGTGTCTAATAGTTTCAAATCAATTAGGAAATATTTCATGAGCACAAAATACAAGAAAAGGCATTCCCCTACATTGGACAACAAAAGGAATCAGCTAAAATAGTGCAAATCTTTTTAAGAGCAACAGCAACAACAACAAAAAATATAGAAAAATCTGGACTACAACTAGGTGAGAAGGATGCCTCTCTTTCTTCTGGCTTTGTGAAATGAGATGGTTGTCTCTCTTTTTTTCTGGTTTGTGAAAATGAGATGGCTGCCTCTTTTTTTTCTGGTTTTGGGAAAATGAGATGGCTGCCTCTTGATGAGATAAAGTTCACTGCTTCACATAATAACGTCACAGCAAAGACTTCTCCGAGGGAAGTGTCACTTGCTAGGCCTCATATCGCCATGCTGACTCAATCTCTGGACCTTCAAGACAATATTTGATTATAGAGAGGCTTTGATTTTACTATTTAGTTCATGTTTGAAGTCTTATGAAACACAATTTGTGTCACTCACGCCCTGCACCCCTCTGATTTATGGAGGTGTACAAGCATAAGATAGCGCAATCCAAGTGGTGATAATAAGAATGACATGACAACAACATAATCTGCAGGGGAACTTTTTTCCAACTGACAGGTGTACAATATTTCATGCTGACTCAAAAAGAGGAAGTTCAAGCAGGTAATTTCAATGCCTTCCAATGACAAATCGATACAAGGCGTTATCAGAAAAAACTAGTTAAAGGACAGAAAAGAAACCACTTAACGTACCATCAACGAGAAGCATGTCTCCTACTTCAACATCATTTACAAAGTCATCATAGTTGACACTGACACAGTCAGCTGTGCCAACCCCTCTCTGAATTGTGAAAGTGAATTCCTGTCCAGGTTTCAACATGATTGGCTGGGGCAAGTCACCACTTCTAACCTCAGGACCCTGTTAGCACCAAAACAACAAAGCAATAAGAGGCTAAAAATTACACTTGACCAAAAAGAAGGATCACATCCAGCTAAATAATTATTAGGTGATAATGAGAGGAGGAAGTTATCATTGATGATACATATCACGTAAGAGCAATTTCACTAATAAGCAATGAACAAACAATTGATTAACAATGATACAGAATTATCTGAAGCTGTATATGAGTTGAAGCCTGAATGGGAACAATATTTTCTTTCTTCTAGTCCCAACTTGAAAGCAATAAGAGGCTACAAAATGAGAACTAACCAGAAAGAAAGATCACATCTAGCTAAATAGTAATCAGGTGATAATAAGAGATGAAGATTATCTTTGATGATACATATTACATGAGAGCAATTTCACTAATATGCAATGATCAAACAATTGATTTACAGTGACATAGTAATTATCTGAAGTTGTATATAAGTTGAAGGGGACAATGCTTGCTTTCTTCCTAGTCCTAAGTTGAAAGGGATGAATACAGAAAACTGGAGATGCTCAAAATAAACTGGAAAACCAAATAGGACCAAAGAATGAATAAAACTAACAAGAAATGTAGTTTGATGCGGTCTAGTTTGGTTTTCAATTATTTTTTAAAGAAAAAGGAAACAGATAATACATAGTTTGATTTGGTTTTTTAATGTAAGGTAAAAATGAGAGCCCAAACCAAATCAACCGACAACATATATACCGCGTGAGTGTGAGTGTTGTAAAACATGAGGCAATTTTTTGCCCTTCTCATTCTTATGCAGTTTTCAACTACTTTTACTAAACGAATATCACTTCTTCTTCATGATGCTTTAGAGTTAAATGCAGGGTTAAACTGGATAGCTTGCCCCTCTTAATTCAACATGGCTCCTGTAAATGACCCTTGATACATGTAGTAAGGATGCTTCTATCTTTTTCTCCCAGTGTATATTTTGGCATTTTCATCTAAGGTGAGCTTTAGCAGAGCTGTCATTATTGCTAATGATTCAATTGATCCTAACTGCAGTCTTCACTGTTGTTTCTTTCTTATGCACAAGACACGCAGAGATGTGAAACATTTCTTCTCAGACTGAAGTCTTTTGGAGCCCTTTGTTTCCCGTCATAGTTGTGGATGTGGTTAGCTTCAGAAACGATAGTTTTGATTTTTAAACATTCAACGCAGGAAAAGTAAACTCGTTCATAGAATTTCATGTGACAGGAACAAACGTAAAAAGATCAAAGAAAAAGAGTACCTAAATACACTGTAACCAACAAAGATGATTTATGCTTAGATTGATTTGGTTTATAGACTTGGCACACAGACATAGTTGGTTCCATGAATAAAACAATTCAAAATGAATCATGAACAACCCCAACTGGTATAAAAAAGCTACACTCCAATAGCCGTCATTTAACAGCTTTGTAGAAGAAAACATAATACACAAAATAGTTTGATAAAAAATAAACGAATTCTCATTTTAACAAATTGCCCATTCCATCCTAGCTTCAAAGCTCAATCAATCTAGATTTTCTAATCAATGTAGTTACTGTCATTCACACAAATCCCCGTGTTGTTTAATAGGAATAAAGTCAATTCAATTTCAAACAAGTACCTCTTTTGCGGTCATAGATCAACACTTTGGCTATGTGATGTTAGAATCAAAACTGGTGGAAAACTATTTACTTTGTAAAAAAAAATTCCTCTCTGCTACCACCAAACTAGTGCCCCCATAAAAATGAAGAAAATTTTACCTTTGTGTCAAGCATGATGGCGATGACATTATCCTTAGACTGTGCATTATACTCCTTGACCAAATCAATGACTTTCTGGTGGGATGCATGGTCTCCATGAGACATATTCATCCGAGCAACATTCATTCCAGCTTCAGCCAGCTTCCATATCATTTCTCTTGTGTTTGTAGAAGGACCGATTGTGCATACTATCTTGGTCTTACGTCTTACTGTAGGTTTAGACCACATGCCCACTGAAGTGTCACCTAGTTGCTGAATTGCCTGAAGATACTGCTCTTGCTCCTCACTCTGTAACATTAACAGTCACTATCAATAAGCCTTCATTTGGCTACAGAGCCAAAAAAAGTCCATAAATCTGAATATATAACGCTCACTCCGCTTCAATTTATTTGACTTACATTCCTTTTTAGTCCATTTCAAAAAAATGTATATTTCTTTTTTGGCAACTCTTTAATTCTAACTTTACTAAATGACTTTTTGATACATTCTACGTATCTTTAGCTTATGACCATAAGATTCAAAAAATTTCATACATTTTAAAAATCCATGCCAAGTCAAAACTCAAAACCATACAAACAAATTGAAACGAGTAGTAATATTTTACAAATTCACATAGCTCAAAAAAGGCTCAATTTTGATGTGCCAATTCACAAATAGAGTTGAGATTGGCTACAACTTACATTTCTAGATGTACAGAAGCACAGTAAGCATAGCAGGACTCAGAAAGGATAAAAATAAAATAACTTCTAAGATAATTTGCAGGAAACAAAAAAAAGTGATGGACCTTTGGAACATCTTCAGGAGAAACAGGGAGAACTTGAGGCTCGGCCCGCGTAGATCTCCTGGCAATGATCTGCGGCATATTAACACGAATAGCTCTACAGCTATTGCTCCGCTCATTCCTTCCTAGCACTTTTGAGGCAAAGCTTGGAGGCTTAAGCTTCTCAATTTGACTCTGCAGAGATCCATGGCTAGGGCTGGAGAATGAAGATTGAATCGAACGAGTAGCCACCACTTGAGCCATTTTCCGGAAATGGACGGAGAATTATAGAGCGAGAGAAATGTGTGAGGAAATGAGGAGCGAGAGAGTAATAAAAGGAGAAAGCTGAGAGTGTTGGGACTTTGAAGAAATCGCCGCTATGGTTGGCGGAGATGACAAAGAGAGAGAGAGGGGCCTTGCCTCGTGAATATCGAAGCTGGAGGTTTGTTCAACTGTGCTACGGTACTGTTGGGTTTTAGGGAAGAAATAAACAAAACTTTAGTCTTTATCTAAGCACTATCGTTTAGAGATTTTGCCAACAAAATTGGATTAAATCGACGTCGTTTTTGTCTGTCGTGTCCTTCGTTTCTGTTACATCACGTGATCTTGAAATTCAACTTTAACTTCATCTTTTTCTCAGCGATAAAAATGTCAATTTAAAATTAAAAAATATTGTATACATTCTATATTTTTTTTTTATAACAAATGTAAAAGATTACCATACCACCAAGAACATTTACAACTTAAAGAGCACCTATTCCTGATAACAGTGATAGGCCTCTAACCAAACAAAAAAACTAATTACATATTAAATGCTGAATGAAACCTCTACAATTATATGTTTTCTTTGAATTATTAAACAAAGCTAGTCTCACTATGATTTCCTTTTTTATCTGCTCCACTGCCTCATCAATATGAACATTCTTTCCTTTGAATTTCTTCCAATTTCTGGCCCTCAAGTGTGGTATAGGATTGCTCCACATATGGCTGTCATAATTTCCTTCTTGAACTGCTTCCAGTGCTTTACTTTAATTTTTTCCAAAATTGTTGTGATCCCATTGTTTTGGATATTTGTTCCTGTCCATAAGTTGATCTTGTGTCACACTGCTTGTGTCCATATGCATTGCTCAAATAGGTGTTTGGTGGTATCCATAACCTGCTCATCACATAGACAACATGCTGGATCTTCAAGTGGGATTTTCAGCCTCAACTTCCTCTCCTGTGTAAGTAACCTTCCCTGGACAGCCAGCCACACCAGAAATCTGTGTCTTGGCAAGGACATGGAGGTCCAAACTAACTCAGCAGTCCTCAGTTTAGGTCTGTGCCCCATTAATGCTAAATAACTTCTAGTAATGGAGTATGTTCCAGACTGTGTTAGTGTGTATCTACCTTGATTATACCAGCCTTGCATTTTTACTTTGAGTGCATTGAGTTTCCTCCAATACCAACTACAATCAGTAGGTTCCTTGTGATTCCAGATATCGATATCTGCCTTTATATAAATTCCATGGACCCATTTTAACCACAAAGACTCCCACAACAATTGGCCCACTGAGGCTATGTTCCAATTAATGCTTCCTTTAACATTCAGTCCCCCTTTCCTCTTTGGGAAGCAGACTTTTTCCCATGATATCAATGTTATCTTCTTCTTCTCTTTATTACAGCCCCATAGAAAAGCTCTGCATATCTTGTCAATTTCCTTAAGGATACTTAGAAGTAAGATGAACACTGCCCACCAAAAACTATGTATGGAAAACAAAATAGCATTAATAACTCGCAATCTACCAGCATATGAGAGCAGCTTGGAGTAGGTTATTGTGATTCTTTGAGTAATTTTATCAATCAGTGAGAAACATTTTGTTTTCTTCCGTTTCTTAAGAGACAAGGAAAGACCAAGATATGTGATAGGGAATCGTCCAACTGAGAAACCAGTTCGAGCCAAAATTTTCCCTTGTGTCCTCATCCACACCAACTAAGAATATACTAGATTTCTTCAGATTTGCCTCCAATCCAGTAGTAGCACTAAAGTGTGCTAATGCTTCCTTTACTCTATTAACTGAATTCTCAGTCCCCTTGCAGAAAATCATCAAATCATCATTAAATATAAGGTGAGTGAGCTACAATTTTTTGCACATGGGATGGTGCAACTGGCTCATTACATGAAGTATTCTTGTCAAATACTCATCACTAATACAAATAACAAGGGAGATGCAGGGTCACCTTGCCTAAGGCCTCTTTTCCCGGCAAAAAAATCATGATTCTGCCCATTAACCTTTACTGAAAACATAGTAGTAAATACACCTAGCATGATCCACTTAATGAATTTTCCAGGAAATCCAAAGCCAACTAACACTTCCTCTATGAATTCCCAGCTTACCATATCATAAGCCTTTTTCAAGTCTATTTTCATAAGACACCTAGGAGATACATTCTTCTTCCTGTTATAGTGTCTTAAGATATCATGACAAATCAGTACATTATGCATCATTGATCTCCCTTGCACAAAGGCTGATTGATTCTCTGCTACTAAGTGACTTATAACAATCTTTAGCCTACTACAAATTAGCTTGGAAATGCATTTATAAATGACATTGCAGCAGGAGATGGGCCTAAAATGGCTGGCAACTTCAGGAACTTCAATTTTTGGAATTAGAGCAATACTTGTTGAGTTGATCTGCCTTAGGATCTTGATAGTTTGAAAGAACTCAAGCACTGCACATGTAACTTCTTCACCCACAATTGACCAAGCTTCTTTGAAAAAATAACTCCTAAACCCATCAGGTCCCGAGCTTTTATTTCTGTCAATTTCAAACATTGTCTTTTTCACATCAACTGGCTCAAATCTTTAGACTAATGCATCCTGTTGCTCTTCGATCAGTATTTTCCCTTGCTTTATCAGATCACTTGCAATTGGACATCTCTCTTCTGTTTTCCTCCCTAGGATTTCCTCATAATGGTCCACAAATAACTTTGCAATGATTGTAGGATCAGTTTGCCAGACACCTGTTCTATCCTTCAATTGTGTTACAGCCTGCTTCAACTTCTTATGCTTCACAAATTAATAAAAATATCTATATTACTCGGAGTTTTTATTTATCTATTTTGATTTAACATGAAATTTAAAAGGAAAAAGATAAATCCATATTTTTAATTAAAAAAATATATACTCCCATATATTGAAACTTCTTTTAATCTTTAAATATGTCATATCAAAAATTGAAATTAAAGAATGATCAGAAAAGAAAAAAAAAACAATTTTTAGACAAAATAAAAAGAAAATAAAGACGAATAAATTAAAGCAGGAAGAATATTACTCATCATATTTCTCATTTTGCACGACCCTTAAAAATTATAAATAAAAAATATTATTGCATAAATTTATCTCCATCCTTCTTCATCTTCATGAGCAAGACTCACTATTGTTATTGATATTTGAATAATTATAACATCAATCAATAAATACATATTTAAATTCTTCAACTTTATCATGTATATGTTATCTGATTAATATTATTACTTTAAAAAGAAATCAAAATAAAATAAAGATTGATCAAGTCATTTCCTTCTAGGCTAAACCTTTAAAGTCATATTTTTGTATCATAAAATAAATTTAAGTAAAGAGAGAGTTTCATGGTTGCCTTGGTATAAAAACTTAAAAAGAGAAGAATAAAAGAATAACATGTGTTTTCGGAAAAAAAAATTCTGGATAATGCTACATGGTCAGAGAATTTGGCCAAAAATTTAAAAAGTCTATAATATCCTGTCACGACCCGATTCTCAAGTCATGATGGCACCTACTATAACCCACCAGTAGGTAAGCCAACCCGTAACCCGGAACAACAAGTAATGGGTCTGAGGGTAGAAACTAAACAAAAGTAGGCAAATAACAATATAAACAGGCGGAAGCAAACCAAAAACATATATACAAATAAAGATC
>JAJOOR010017549.1:0-30958 GCA_036250505.1 Solanum acaule
CCGTCGATTTTGAAAAAAAAAGCGACGCAGTCCGTCGCTTTTGGCCGTCGTTTTTTGACAATTTTTTAGTAGTGCACACATCACTAAGATAAGATAATTGCAAATGAGTATAAAATTGCTAAAAATAAATTCGGGTTTCGAAAAACCAACCTTAGATGCCGATAAAAATAATTTTGAAATGCTAGGCGGCAATGTAATCCACTCCGAACACAAATCAATGGCTAAAATACTTTAAAATTGCAAAAATATAGAAACTAAGGTGCGGGTGTGAGTTTGTGACGATTGAAAGTGAGGACAAGTGAAGAGTTTGAAAGTTTAAACCTTTGGCCTTTTAAGAAACCATCCAGTTCTAGCGGCGACATGCCGAGTGGTCTCTCACCTCGCCGAGTTTTACAGGATCCTCAGTTGATGTGGGGATCCAAACGGCGGATTAGATCGGGATCGCCGACCTGGTCGGCGATTCGCCAATAATTTCCTGCACCAATCTGCACTTTTCAACAACTTTCCCACTTCGACCTACACAAACAACACACCATTATTTCTTAAAGCAAAAATAAAGCGATAAGGGTCTTGGGTTGCCTCCCAAGCAGCGCCTTAGTTAACGTCGTGGCACGACGCAAGTCCCCACTTAAGTTCCATTAGTGGGGTTTGCCTCACTTTCATAAGGCAACCCCTCTTCCGGCTCTGGGTAGAGATATTCTAGAAGCATCTTATCTGGAATTCCATGAGTCGGGAATTGCTGGAAGAGAGCCTTAAACCTTTGCCACAACTCCTAAACTGACTCACCCTCCAATTTATTGAAACTTAGGATGTTATCCCTTAGAATCATCATTTTTAGAGGAGGGTGGTCCATTGGGTCACCGTTGCTAGCAGATATGCTCAATTTTTCTGTTCAAAACAGCAACACAAAAACCAAAACTAAAAATTAAGTAAGTTCAACTATAATAAACAAGAACAAAATTCAATGTAACTAAAATTCTCAACTAACATCACTCCCCGAAAGAGGCACCATTTTGACTTCACATATCAAGACACTAATTCTAGTTCAAATGTCAACGATCGCAAGTAGTAATATAACCCAACCAAGGGTTGGGATCGTTCCCACAGGGAGCGGTTAGTAGTCGAGAATCAAATAGAAAAGTAAAATTATGTTCTAATCAATCATAGCTATAAACATTAATGAATAAAAACATATTGAATCAAAAAGTGACACGAATGCCGATTATCAATATGGGGGTTTTGTATTCAACTAATGAACAAAAACAACAAAAATATAAAGATGCGAGATAGGGAGACGGGATTCTTGGGATGTGATAGGAATATGAGATAAAATATACTATTGGGTAAATGCTATTGATAGTAAATTGCTCAATATTTGTAACTAGGCTAGACTTTAGTGGGGGTAAATTCTCTCTCGAGCAACTTACCCCGAATCAACTCGGTTTCTCTTGAACACCGAGTTGCAGCATTTAAGAGCAGCCTCCCCCTTAGCCCATTCACTCTCTCGAGCTGAATGTGTGGGAGAAGGTCTAAGGTTCACTCTCTCGAGTTGAACCCACGATGATCCAATAACCACCGGCTATCAATTTAGTAGTCTTAGTTTTATGACCTCTCTCTCGAGCAAGCCAAAAACACTAAGATGAAATCGTATTTGCAACTACAATCCCATTAAGTTCAAACATAACTACTAAATGAAATCACATTTATACAACAAATAGACTAACAATAAGCAATACCCAACATGAAATTTAACCCATATTCACAAAATCACACCCCAAGAATTAGGGTTTTAGCTAGACATGAAAAAGAGATAGAAATCAATACTAACAAGTGTTTCCATCAAGTGGGTACAATAGAAAATGTCTTTAAACACGTCTAGGATGAAGATTCTTGGATACCCACGTCCAATTTCTTGAAGTTGAAAACCTTCAAAACCTTCAAGCTCAAGAACAATGTCTCCCAAAAATTCTAAGAACTAAAAACTGAAAATATTCTAAAAATCAGTAATAATTTGCTACAACTTGATACTAAGCTACAGATTTAAATGGGTATTTATAGTTTTCAAAAATTTATGCTGCGAAGGACCACTCGGTGCAATTAGTCGGGATCGCTGATGCACTCAGCGATCCGCCCTTTGGTCTGTTTCATCTCCTTTCAGCTTTTGCCTTCAGCATCTTCGCGTTTTGAATCATTGGGCGATACGGTGTTGCTTCGCGGAACTGTTCGGCGACGCACCGATTGCTCCCTTTCATCGCCAACTTGATCTTTTCTTTTAGGGCTCAGCACACTTGCACTTTGGGCAAGGTTAAGGCCATTCGGCGACTCGCCTAATGTATTAGGCGATCCTCAGGCCTTCTTTTCTTTGTCTTTTCAGCCGCCTTGTTCTTTTTTGCCAAGTAGTGTCCATGTTTTGCCTCAAACTCCAAACACCTGAAACTTAAGGCTTTTCATCAGTTATTGAGACATAATATGCATTTGAGGTCACTAAATCTATCAAAATAAAGCCCTAAATGATTCTAAATTGTGGACTCATCAATAGTCTTTATCACTGCTGCTTGCCATGGTTAAAAATAAGGTTTCAAAATATATGGGTTAAAAATATTTCATTTTTATTTTTAAAAATTGCAGCAACAGGAATGTTGAAAATATGGTTTAAACTTTTTCTCCACATGTAGCTTGGACAAAAATCTTCTTTATCAGCAAATTGGTTGCAAATTGATTTGAAACCACCTTGGCCCTCTCTTCAACCTTGATGACCCTCGGTCATTGAACCATTAGCTCTGATACCATTTGTTGGGATCGAAAGTAATTAGGGTGTCATGCGAAAGCTTAAAATTGTAAATCACAGAGTTGATAAATTAGATGACAAAAACTTATACGAAAAACATAATATTATTACATGAAAAACTAATATAAAAGAAAAATATTATAAATTGTTGTAACAACCGGAAACTAGTAAGTTGAACTAGAGCTTTACGTGAAGGTTTTAGAGTTTGACGTGAGGGGTGGAATCGTAAAATGGCTTCCCGTACTTAGAATGAGGGGTTTAGGGATTAAACATCAAGGTACAACTCCCCAAGGACCAACCAAAGGTTGAGAAAGACCATAAAACAGACCCACAAGATGTAAAAAAAAATAGACCACCCACGATGGGGACCCCTGTGGTTCCACCCACACCCCGTGGGGGAGGGTCGTGGGTCAAGGGGGTAAATTCCATCTTCCAGTATCCTACCCACGAAGGACCAATACGGTCCGTAGACCTACCCACGGTCCGTGGGTCGGGGTCTCGTGGGTTGAGGAAGTTTTGGTCCTAAGCGGTTTAAATTGGGGACTTAGGGGTCAATCCAAGATTAGTTAGCGGTTAAGTGGTGTCATTTTATTAGTAATTAAACCACCTATATAAACCTAATAGACCCCTAAACTAAATTAATTAAGTCATTCTTCCAAGACCCAAAAGCAAACCCAATTCCCTCCAAATAAACTTTCTCTAGAATTCCAAGGAAAAAGAAGAAAGGTGAAGCTAGGGTTGAAGAATCAAGCTTTCCTCCTCAAATTCATGGTAAATCTTCAATAAGGTATGGTAGTCTTTGATCCATGGATAATTTTCATCCATGGAGTCCCTGCAAACTGAATTTCAAAACTTGTAACTTTCCCCTAAAGCTAGGGTTTTACTCCAAGTCATGGATTCACTTCAAAAATGATTCTAATGGTTTAATTGCTCTATGTTATGATCAAATTGATGATTTACTACTATTTTTATGATGAATTCCTCAAGAATCCATGAATTACCCTATTTCCCCAAATTAGATCTTAAAGTATGAATTGATTGATGCAAGTAGAATGTTATAGAATTATGAATGCAAAAAATTGATTACCTGAAATATGTATTAATTGAGGAATTCCTATGGTTTTTAAGTTGAATTTCCCTCAAGAAACCATGAAATCCCCATGTCCCTAATTTATGAACTGGTGATATGTGTGAATTGTAGAAAGATGAATATTATGAGAATGTGCTTGTAGTAATTGAACTATCTGAATCATGTTATTATCCATGTCTAATGTAGTAATTCTAGATGTGTTGATCTAATGTGATACATGGTTCTTGAAGGGAAAATTATGAGAATTATGTATGATCATGATATTTATGTATATGC
The DNA here is from genome assembly GCA_036250505.1 of Solanum acaule. Taxonomy (NCBI): domain Eukaryota; kingdom Viridiplantae; phylum Streptophyta; class Magnoliopsida; order Solanales; family Solanaceae; genus Solanum; species Solanum acaule. Next base: position 4,155 of record JAJOOR010017549.1, read on the forward strand.
TTTATGAATACCTTGAGAGTAGTGTGATCATGACTATGATGTAATGGTGGTGTTGTTGAAAGGCTATTCTCTCTCATACACACTTACGAATGAAGTATGAATGAAGTTTTTATGATTATGATAATGATGATGTGTTGATTGAAAGGCTATTCTCAATTATACATTTATGAATGATGATGACATGTTGTGAAAGGTTTTCTCACAATATGGGAATTCTTAGGTTGAAATGTTATTCTCACCTATTGAATCTATGAACTATATTATGAATGATGTTGGGTTGAGATGGATATTGATAGAGATGGAAACTTATATGTGAGTTGAGGTGGGGTTTCTAGTAACAATCTCTTGAGATGGATGCCCATACGTGAGTTGAGGCGGGGTATCTAGTAGCAATCTCAATATCCCATTTCTCCCATAATTATGAACTAAAGTAATGGAATGTTAAGTACTCCGTGGGGAATAATGTTAAGCACCGAGTGGATATTAATTGATATGGAAACTCATACGTGAGTTGAGGCGGGGTTTCTAGTAGCAATCTATTGAGATGGATGCCTATACATGAGTTGAGTCGGGGTATATCGTAGCAATCTCCTTGTCCCATAAACTATGTGCCCTCATAGGTTATTAGTTAGTGCATCAACCTAAGCTAAATGTTACTGGTTCTACCTTAGGCAAGTAGACCAACCCTTTTCGGTGTGGGAGACATCGGATTCCATGATTTGCTCACATAGTCTATGTCGCTTAAGGCTTATCCCCACAATGAATGATTATGAACTATGGCTTCTCAAGAATGCACTACTTAGTGTGGGTGGGGGTATGAGACTTCATCCATGCATTGCACAAGTAGGATTTGAGAGTAGTTATGGTGTGTTCCTTTTATGTTATGATGGTTTATGAAATGAAGTATGCTTAATGTGGATTGTTGCTATGAGTTGCTTTCCTTGATATGACTTAGTAAATGTGAAGGTTCCTTGTCTATGAGTATTAACTAAAGATGAGATCAAAGAATGGTAAATATGATTATGGTGGCCTAAAAGTGGTACTTAGTATAGATGGGATTATGGGATCTTTATCTATGCATTACACAAGTATAACTTAGGGTTACTTATGAGATGGTTCTATTATGCTATGATGATCTATATGTTGAATATGCTTATGACTTATGCTTTTAGACTAAAGTGCATGATGATTCTCAAACTTAGTAAAGTGCATGCTTTTCAACTTAAATGTCCTTTTTAGCATGTTTTCAAGGTTTTTATGCATGACTATCATACTTGGTGCATTGTTGTACCAACCCATATTTTCTACATTTTTCTACAAGTGTAGGGATTAGCACTCAATTTGATACCCCTCGTGGTTAGAGCTTGGAATTGATCATTCTCCTTGCAAGTTGGTGAGTCCTCAAGATTCCAGGACGTATGAGCCATTAGTAGTTTCTTTCTAGCATTTCATTTCGGATTATGTTGTAAGGGATGTGTCCCTAGTTTGATTCAAAGATTGTATTAGATGGCTAATTGAGACAAGTCTAGACTTTCGCTTGATTTTATAAAAGACTTTGATTGTATGGATAAAGTTTTAAAATTTCCGCATCATTTCTTTCATCTTATGTTATGATTTGCTAAGGTCCTGTATGTGACCTTTCGGGGTTGAATACGCCTTGTCACATCTAGGGGGTACTCCTGGGTCATGACAAACTTGGTAGTCATAGCACAAGGTTTAGAATGATTCTAGGATGATGTCTCATAAGCCACGTCTAGTAGAGTCTTGTCCATAGTGTGAAGCACGCCACATTTATGAATGAGAGGCTATAAGATGTTTAGAAAACTACACTTATTTCATTACTCTCTAGTCGTGCGATAAAGTTTAACTCTATAAGGTCCTTCATCTAATCCTTACCCGGTGGTCCACAGGACATGACTACTCAAGGAGCTTTCTCCAGTGGATTTGAAAGAGACAATGTTGATCAAGGAGCTCCTCCTCAAGCCCCTCAAGTTCCGGTTGGATTAATGACTAATGAGAAGATTATATATGGCTTTCAATTATTGACTCAAGATGGAATAGAAACTCTGGAATATTATGGGTCAAAGATGGAGGAAGATCCTCAAGAGTTTATAGATGAGGTCTCTAAGGTGTTGGACTTTGTAAGGGTGACTCCGGTAGATAAGGCGGAATCGGCCGCTTACTAATTGAAAGATGTTGCTCAAATGTGGTTTAGTTAATGGAAGGAAGCGAGGCCGGTAGAAGCGGGCCTCATGGAATGGGAAAGGTTTAAGAATGGGTTTTTTGATAAGTTTTGTCCTTTAGAGATGAGAGAGGCTAAGATACTTGCATTTATTAACCTTCGGCAAGGTAGGATGAGTGTTAAGGAATATGCTCGGGTGTTTACTAGGTTGTCAAGATATGCTCCACCTATATTAGCCGACCCTAGGTTGATAATGAGTAAGTTTGTGTCAGGCATGACCGACTTGATAGCAAAAGAATGTCGTATGGTGATGCTTGAGAATGATATGAATATCGATCGTCTTGTGATTCGTGTTCAAGGGATTGAAAAAGAGAAGATTGAAGAAAGGTTGAGGGAGAAAAAGAGGTTTAGGATTGATGAGAGTAATTCTTTTCTTGAAAGGTCTTCCGGACAAGGTCCTCCTAGGATTTCCCCAAGATTTATTGAATAAAGGGTGTCCAACCCTAAGTCTCAAGGAAAGGATAGTAGACCCATATTTCCAACTTGTGGTAGTGTGGAAAAAGACATAAGGGTAAATGTTTGTCCGGTATGAAAGGTTGCTATGGTTGAGGTAAGAGTGGCTATAAAATAAGGGATTGCCTGGTGCTTACGGCAAAAGGGAGAGAGGCCAAGCAAGCTTCTCTTAGTGGTTCGGGTGCTAGTGCTCCCCAAGCTAGAGGTAAATAAGAGAGTTCTCCGAATGTTACTACTGGTATGTGTTTTATGCTTATTTAGATTCCGGTGTTGTTGTCTTTTGTGACTTGATAGATTTGATATGCTAGACCTTGATGTTGTCTTTAGCATGAATGGGCTTTATTGTTGTTTTAGGATATTGATGTTAGAACCCGGTAAGGTTATTATGAGAGTTTGTCTATGCTTTGAGATTTCTTGAAAGAAGTGGTACTTGAGGTTTTAAGTAGGGGGCTTTCTCCCAAGGAGGAGATGATGTGCTTAGATAGAAAAGTGGTTGAGTGTCCCGATATCCTCATCTCTTTCTTCTATTCCTATTCTAGCTTGAGACAAAGAGCTCCTTGTGGCTTGTTTTATGTTTTGGAGTCATGTGTGATTTATGTGTTTCCATGATCTCCTTATGATGTGCATGTTCTCGATGAAATTCATGTTTAGTAAGAGAATGAGTTTTCATGACTTATGTGTTCCTCATGTTGTTGTGCATTTAGTATGAGTTGCATATATGCTTCATGAGATGAATTGTCAAACATGCATTAATATGCTTTTGAGAGTAATTGAATAATTTGCTTCATGTTATTGAGTTGAGCATGATTTGAGTTGGAGAAGGTAGTTCCTCATATGATGGTTGAAATGTTGAGCTTTCATGCATAATGGGTTGCTAGAAGTAGTTCCTACTTCCTTGTGTTGCATTGAGTATGTCTATCTTGGAGTTGAAGTTTTCCTCCTTTGCTTTTGTGAAATTAGATAAGTTGCATGCATGATGGGCTGCTAGTCTAGATTTGTTTCCTTTAAGAAGTGTTTAGAATCATCATTCAAGGATGAATGATCCCAAGGGGGAGATATTGTAACACCTAGAAACTAGTAAGTTAAACTAGAGCTTTACGTGAAGGTTCTAGAGTTTGACGTGAGGGGTAGAATCGTAAAATGACTTCCCATACTTAGAATGAGAGGTGTAGGGGTTAAACGTCAGGGTACGACTCCCCAAGGACCAACCAAAGGGTCCTTGAGGAGGACCCTAAAACAGCCCCAAAAGCTATTAGAAAAACAGCCCACTCACGATGGAGACTCACACCCCGTGGGTCAACCCACGTCCTGTGGGGGAGGTTCATGGGTCAAGGGGGTAAATTCCATGTTCTATTACCCCACCCACGAAGGACCAGTACAACCCGTAGACCCACCCACGGTTCGTGGGTCGAGGTCTTGTGGGTCGGGGCAGTGTTGGTCCTAGACGGTTTAAGTTGGGGACATAGGGGTCAATTAGAGATTAGTTAGGGGTTAAGTGGTGTCATTTTATTAGTAATTAAACCACCTATTAAAACCTAATAGACCCCTAAACTAAATCAATTAAGTCATTCTTCCAAGACCCCAAAGCAAACCCAATTCCCCCCAAATAAACTCTCTCTAGAATTCCAAGGAAGAAGAAGAAGAAAGGTGAAGCTAGGGTTGAAGAATCAAGATTTCCTACTCAAATTCATGGTAAATCTTCAATAAGGTATGGTATTCTTTGATCCATGGAGTCCCTCCAAACTGAATTTCAAAACTTGTAACATTCCCCAAAAGCTAGGGTTTTACTCCAAGTCATGGATTCACTTAAAAAATGATTCTACTGGTTTAATTGCTCTATGTTATGATCAAATGGATGATTTAATACTGTTTTTATGATGAATTCCTCAAGAATCCATGAATTACCCTATTTCCCCAAATTGAATCTTAAAGTGTGGGTATTGATTGATGCAAGTAGAATGTTATAGAATTATGAATGTACAGAATTGATTACTTAAATTATGTATTAATTGAGGAATTCCTATGGTTTTTATGTTGAAGTTCCCCAAGAACCCATGAAATCCCCATGTCCCCAATTTATGACCTTGTGATATGGGTAAATTGTAGAAAGATGAATATTATGAGAATGTGCTTGTAGTAATTGAACTATTTGAATCATGTTATTATCCATGTCTAATTTAGTAATTCTAGATGTGTTGATTTAATGTGATCCATGGTCCTTAAAGGGCAAATTATGAGAATTATATACATGCTTTATGAATACCTTGAGAGTAATGTGATCATGACTATGATGTAATGACGGTGGTGTTGAAAGGCTATTCTCTCACACACACTTATGAATGAAGTATGAATGAAGTTTCTATGATTATGATAATGATGATGTGTTGATTGAAAGGTTATTCTCAATTATACACTTATGAATGATGATGACATGTTGTGAAATGTTTTCTCACAATATGGGGATTCTTAGGTTGAAATGCTATTCTCACCTATTGAATCTATGATTTATCTTATAAATGATATTGGGTTGAGATGGATATTGATAGAAATGGAAACTCATACGTGAGTTGAGGCGGGGTATCTAGTAGCAATCTCCATATCCCATTTCTCCCATTATAATGAACGTACTCCGTGGGGAATAATGCTAAGCACCGAGTGGATATTGATTGAGATGGAAACTCATACGTGAGTTGAGGTGGGGTTTCTAGTAGCAATCTCTTGAGATAGATGCCCATACGTGAGTTGAGCCGGGGTATCTAGTAGCAATCTCCTTATCCCATAAACTATGTGCCCTCATAGGTTATTATCTAGTGGATCAACCTAAGCTAAATGTTACCGGTTCTACCTTAGGCAAGTAGACCAACCCTTTTTGGTGTGGGAGACACCGGATTCCATGATTTGCTCACATGGTCTATGTCAGTTAAGGCTTATTCCCACAATGAATGATTATGAACTATGGCTTCTCAAGAATGCACTACTTAGTGTGGGTGGGGGTATGGGACTTCCTCCATGCATTGCACAAGTAGGCTTTGAGAGTAGTTATGGTGTTCCTTTTATGTTATGATGGTTTATGGAATGAAGTATGTTTAATGTGGATTGTTGCTATGAGTTGCTTTCCTTGATATGACTTAGTAAATGTGAAGGTTTCCTTGTCTATGAGTATTAACTAAAGATGAGATCAAAGAATGGTAAATATGATTATGGCGGCCTAAAAGTGGTACTTAGTATAGATGGAATTATGGGATCTTTATCTATGCATTACATAAGTATAACTTAGGGTTACTTATGAGATGGTTCTATTATGCTATGATGATCTATATGTTGAATATGCTTATGACTTATGCTTTTACACTAAAGTGAATGATAATTCTCAAACTTAGTAAAGTGCATGCTTTTTCAACTAAAATGTCGTTTTTAGCATGTTTTCAAGGTTTTTATGCATGACTATCATACTTGGTGCATTTTTGTACCAACCCATATTGTTTACATTTTTCTACAAGTGTAGGGATTGGCACTCAATTTGATACCCCTCGTGGCTAGAGCTTGGAATTGATCATTCTCCTTGCTAGTTGGTGAGTCCTGATCAAGATTCGAGGACGTATGAGTCATTAGTAGTTTCTTTCTAGCATTTCATTTCGGATTATGTTGTAAGGGTTGTGTCCCTAGTTTGATTTGAAGATTGTATTAGATGGCTAATTGAGACAAGTCTAGACTTCCGCTTGCTTTTATAAAAGACTTCGTATGTATGGATAAAGTTTTAAAATTTCCACATCATTTCTTTTATCTTATGTTATGATATATGCTAAGGGATTGTATGAGATCTTTTGGGGTTGAATATGCCTTGTCACATCGAGGGGGTACTCCTGGGTCGTGACAATTGTTGAGAGAATAAATCTCTCATAAAAAAAACTCTCTAGACGTCTATATTGTGGATACTATTGTGTTCTTGATATGAGAAGAGGAGTCTTTAAATTATAGATCTCCTAATTTTTACTCTAAGGAAATAATAAACCAAATATGGAAGAAAAATATATTTTCCTTTCATGAAAAGTAAAAATATTTATGGTAATGTTTTTTCTTTTCTTTTAGGAAAAAATAAACTTCAAATAAGGTAAGAAAATCAGGGTAAAACCCTAACAGAAGTTAGCCATGGCGACAAATAGTGTAAAGCTTCTAGGTGTGTGGGAAAACCCATTCGTGAGCCACGTTGAAATAGCCCTCAAGATAAAGTCTATTGAGTCTGAGTTTATACAACAAAATATGTTAAACAAAAGTGAGTTGCTTCTTAAATCCAACCCTGTTTACAAGAAAATCCCTGTCCTGATCCACGACGAAAAGCCTAACTGTGAGTCCCTTGTCATCCTTCAGTACATCGATGAAGCTTGTCTAGATGGTCCCTCCATTCTTCCTTCTGATCTTTATGATCATGCCATAGCATGACACGATTTGGGCAGCCTATATAGATGAAAAGGTGCCATATCCTATAATTGTTAACAATTGAATTTGTAACTTATCAGAAACAACTTCTCTACTTCTGAGGTAGGGATAAGATTTGCGTACGCTCTACCTTCCCAGACCCTTTGTAGGACTAGTATGTCCCGAAAATTCCTCTTACATATTGTAGTGTCTTATTCGTTTTCATGCCCAAACATGTAGTATATATATTTTTTTCTTTTGAGTGGGGGTGGAAACTCTAATACCATGTTGAAATTGTGTGATCATTTTATGTAAAAGCTTAAGCTATTATGAATAGAACATTTCTAAGTGCTTAATTATGTTGTTCACGCTCCAGAAGTCCAGTCTTGAACGTGTGTTGGAGAGTATTAGAGTCTCACATTGGTTGAGAGAATAAGTTGTCATCACGAGCTAGAGAGGTTAATTTAGGCCTAATGCTAATTTCCTTAACAAATTCTTTGGAGGGTTCATGTTTCTCTTTTCAGTGGTTGGTTGCAATAGTATTTACATTTTAATTGATGCTGCAGTGGTTTCCATTATTCCGTTGCTTAGAATTTTCCCAAGGAGAGGATGCCATAAAGGCAATACTAGAGCCAGTGTTCGACAATCTGGTGTTGTTGGAAGATGCCTTCAAGAATTGCAGCAAAGGTAAGAAGTTCTTTGGCGGAGACAAAATTGGATACATGGACATTGCACTTGGCTACTTGTTGAGTTGGATGAGGGTGATCGAGAAGATGAACAATGTCACACTGCTTGATGAAGCGAAGATTCCAAGTTTATACAAATGGGCAGAAGATTTTTGTGTTGATAGTTCTGTCAAAGATGTCATTCCTGAAACTAATAAGCTTGCCGAGGATGCTAAGGACCTTCTACCCAAAATTAGATCTAATGGCATCTAGCTAAATTTGTAGGCTCTTCCTCTTTCTAGCTTTGTTTAGCCTATGAAGCCTCGGTATCTATTTTTAAAATCTAGCTAAGACCCAAAATAGTGTCTCATTTTGTCTGTTGTGTACTAGTTCTTAATTCAACTATAGTAGAAGATTCAGATATACTCATCTTGTTATTCACTAAAGTTATCAAAAACAATATGCCAATATAAGGGACAAGATTCATAACATAGAGATACTGCTTGCCATCTTTATGATTACTTTGTAAGCATTAGATGCTTGATAATATAGATGCTTCATAACCACAACTTTTACTAATTTTCTTGCTGAAGTTGCAAAAGAAAATCTTTAGTGTCATAATTTTGATGTGAGGTTGCAACCAAGATATTCTTTGAAGGAAAAAGTGTTAAAATAGTCGTTACTATATGAAATATCTGAATTTTACCCACTACATAAAAAATGATCTTTAGCGGTTAATTAACGACAATAACTCAATTGCCGCTAAATATATATTTTTAGCGGCAATTAGCACTCTTTGTATATATCCCTAAAGACTTTAGCGATATAAGATCTAATGGCAATTAACTAATGCCGGTAGAGACTTTAACACTCTTTATTAATGTGTCTATTTATTCCTGCTAAAACTTATTTTTGTTTTAGTGATACTTTGAGAACATTCATATTCTGGTTGTTACAAAATTATCACGTACTTACCTTTACCTCAACGAAGCTCCAACCTGACACGTCCAATCCACCCAATCCATGCTAGAGCACTGTTAAGAGACAAGTGCAAGTTACAATTCAACAAATTACTCTTATGAATGGAAAGTACAAACAACAAAGCATTATGCAAGATAGCATAAAATACATATTTGTTTATGATTGCTAGGATTATAATAAGAGTAATAATCTGCACGACCTAGTAATTAACTAACTTAACTTTTTGCCTAAGTGTGAAACAAGTTATCTAACGTGTTCTAGCAAAAAAGTAAGAATAATAAGTAAAAACATAATATTTTACGTGAAAAACACCCTGCTTAAAAGGTATAAGAAACCACGACATGTACCCACCATAGTCCAAATTTTCAATTCCAATCTAAGCTCTTTCTTTACCTCACCTCAAACCCACCTGAGACCAAGTTTTGGGCCTATTTTCTTCAGCTCAACTGGCCCAAACTCTACTCTAAATCCCAGCAGCCCACTATATTTCTCAATTTCAATTCTTGCAATCAGCAAAAACCTGGCCTAAACCCATCAAAAGAAACCCAAAAATTCTTCCAAACACACAACGTACAACAGCAAAACCTAGAATAAGTCGCAACTCACCCCCATCTGTGAAATCATCCCAAAAAATTGGAAAAAGGGCCACGACTCTAATAGCCATAGATCAAACGGCGAAGCGACATAGCAAACGACGTGAACAGTGCCCATCAGTACCAGCGCCATCCTCCTCACCTGCAACAGTACACCCTCACATCCCTTTTTCCCCTTCTCTTGCAAGGTCTCAGAACAGTTTTTTCCCATCTTTCACTGGTGGCCTTGGAAAAGAGGAAAGAAAATTCAAAAAAATCTTGAAATTTTCCAACGAATTTCCCCCCTAAATCACCCCAATTTTCCCCATAAATAGTGCTCCACACTCAAAGGATTGGAGACACATTTTTGAGTTTGGTTCTGAGGCAATAGTCGTTTTACACTTAAAAAAATTCAAGACGATTCTCTAATCCTAAATTCCGAGAAGTTGGCCGCTTAGATTATGCCTGCGATTTCTTGGCTTGCTATTCGTGGTAGATGTTTAATATAGTATATGTTCTTGAGGTGTTTTCATTTGTTTTCATTAAGATTAAGACCTCTGAATCTAAATACACATTTGAATATTAAGATGTGGTCTCCAAATCTAACACTGAATGATTATTGTTTGTTTTTAATATCTGAATGTGCATATGAAATCAAACATTATATTAATAAAATGTTATAAAAAATTCATTTCAACAAAAAATATTACTTTTTGATTAAAAAAAATCATAATCATCAAGCATAACATAAGAAAAATCACGAATAAAAAACATTTTATAGGCACAATATAATATCAAAAAGTTCAATAAGTATGATAGATACTAATCGAAAAATAATAAATAAGGTATCACATTATCAGCGCCTAACATATATTTTGGCTAATTAGAAAAACTAAAGAATTCTTATCTTCTTTCCAATAACCTTAATCCAATTCTCTAACTTGTGAACCTCTAAGGTCATTCATACTTTTTTGTAGCGTACACTTTCACAAAATATACTAACACATGTACTGTATAATGACTCTTCTCATCCAAGTCCATCTAATTTTTCCATATATTCTTCAAATATAGGTGCACTATTTTTTTAATCAATAACTTCAGAGCAGTAATCATCTTCTAATCAATTTCCATCAGACGAATAAGTTTTTTTTCTTCTCCATTTTCCAGCTGAAACTGAAGATTGAGATGTAGAATTATTAGAGCTCCATTATTTTTTTCACCAACTAGTTCAACAACAATAATATATCAAAGAGTCTCAATAAAATTATTGGCCTAAGACAAAATTCTAATAAGAGACCTCAACTATGTATACATAGTTATTATTTTTAATTATGAATAGTATTTTTTCACTCATAAACCTTGATGAACATCAATACACCTTAAGAAAATTATTAATATAAAAAAAATACTTGTAAAGATTATGAAAACTTACCAGTTCAAGAGGAAAAAATTGGTGTTTTGATTGAGAAAAGAGAGGAAGAAAGTTTGTAGTTGAGAGAGCAAAAGTCACGCAAAGACCGAGAGAGGCGATAAAGTATTATTTTATAACTTTTTAAATAAGTCTGAATGGTGTTAAGACTCCCCTGCAGATCTGATCCGTTCAGATCTTTTCAGATTCATTAAGAGTTTTTTTTGAAAAAAGAAACAAATGGACTTAATGAGCTGAATATGAATCATTCAGATTCAGACCTTAAAACCAAACACACTTAATGGGCTGAATCTGAATGATTAAGATCCAGACCTCCATTAAGTGCAAACAAATGAGGCCTTAATATAGTATCTGTTCTTGAGGGATATCTGATCCTAAGATGGTTTGTCACCTCTCTGTCTCTATATTTAACTGTCTTTTTTTTTTTAATCTTGAATACATATGTGAATGTGTTCCTTTTGATTTTAATCTAGTCAAATTTTGTTCGAACATGATTGTGAGTTAAGTTCTCTAATTTGTTTAGGTTGTATTCAGTATTCATGATAGTTAGTTTCGATTTGGTTCATGTCAAAGATGGTTTTGCTGATTAAATGTGTGACGCTTCTTATCTCCTAGCTTTTATAGATGGATATTGTGTAGTTTGGGACTGCTCCGCTCGTTTTCAATTTATTCTTAACCTATTCCAGTTTATTATTTTTCTTTCAAAATTGTTACCTGTGCCCTTTTTATTTTAACTTAATGCTTTAATCTCCTTCTATATGCATGTGCAATATATTTTTTACTTATTTATTAGCTTCTGCCATGAGTAGCTTTAACTTAGATAGCATAACTGAGTCATTAGTGATTCTCAAATCTCTAGTGTATTTGAGTTTGTTCCATTTATAATTATATGAGTACAGTACTAGTTAAATACAATGCGATGCTTGATTCTTTGGTGTCATTAAAGCAGTACTACTTTAATAAGAATTGGTTCGTTAGAATAATCATGTGTTTCTGTATCTTGAAGTAACTTGTATGTTCGTCCAAATTCACCATAGCTGTTACAGGTCCTGGAGACCCAACATAGTGCTGGAAATTAGTTCATAAATGTTCAAATGCCCAAAAAATGGGTGTACACGCATTGTATACAGTATTATACATTGTTATACAGGTTGAATGCAGCAAATATGTGGTCAAAAATGAAAATACAGGTTACAAGAGTTGAAGTATGCTGTATACGTTCAGTATACAGCCCAATATACATGAACATGGGCTGAAATACAGCATGTATACATAGATATATGTCCAGCATATACACAGTTGTTTTTGAAAGATAATGGGCTAAAGCCCAACCCTTTGGCACAGTAGGCAGCAGATTTTTCGAGCTAAAGCCCGGTTTGGGATCCATTACGAGAGTTAGAACAGGAAGAAGATTATGGGCCTGTCAGCCCAACACTTTGGAATTTGGACAATTGTCCAAGTTCATTTACTTTTCTCTACTTTACTCTTTTCTTCCTATTTGTTTATCGAGAAACTTTCGCATATAGCCACTCAAAACTAGCCTAATTACACTCTATAGTTATAGTTTGCTAATTACAATTCTTAGCTACATGTTTAGAGAGGAGAGTGGCGAGCAAGACTGGGAGAGGGAGGAGAGAGGCGAGCGAGATAGGGCAGAGAGTGAATGATAAATGTATATCAGTTAGAGAATTGTATATTATACATATGCATTTGTATATTCTGGCGAGATAGATTGGGAAAAGCAGGAGAGAGACGAGCGAGATTGGGAGAGAGAGGAGAGAGGCGAGCGAGAGAGGACAACAATTTGTATAATTCGCATCTCGTTTGTATAATTCACGTGTTTTTGTATAATTGGGTAATATAAAGTCTGGAATTATACAAATATAATAAAACTCGAAATAACGAATTGATACAAACATAAATGTATGCACTTTAAACAATTATACAAAATATATTATACGTATTACATTATATAAATTATATTATACAAAATCCAAAACTACACGTTTATACAAACTTTAAAAAGTTATACAAAAAAAGATTGAATGTATATGATGACAAAACTGAAAAAACAAAGGAAACCATCATATACAAATACAAGCATCGTATACAAATACAAATCAAACAAAGAATTGTTAGCTACAAATTATATAAATGTGACAAATTATACATATACAAACGTGACTAATTATGCAAACTCGAAGTTAGCCCACATAAATAATGTATAATGTTAGTCGCGAGTGGTAATTATAACAAACTATAGCTATGATAAGTAATTAAGTAGTATAAGTTTGCTTAACCGCGTAATTTTCCCTTGTTTATGTAACTCTAACCTTTACTTGATTCGGTTTAATTTAATTAAATTCCCCAAAAGATGAACTATGTTCTTTATGTTAGTTTATTTTGATAATTTTTTTTTTATCAACTCTTGTATTTTTATTGAATGTCTTTAGGCAAAACCTTTTATTTATTCTTCAATTAATTTGAAATGATTTTCATACTTTAATTAACCAAATTGGTTTAAATAATTATTCCTAAAAAGATTCAAATAAATTCTAATTAATCTAATTTTGTTAAAATTCTAATCACTTGTAATTAGATTCAAATGTTTTCAATTAAAGTCCTCTTTTCTTAAAAAATAAAAAAATAAAAATTTTCCTTACTTAACTATTTTTTCTCAAAGTTAATTGTATTGTAAATTACTTTTGTATTAAATAACTTTTTTCACAAAGAGTTAGTCAAAAAAATATTTTAGTCAAGTTGTTGGATAATCGCGTGTTAGCGGGCACTTCAAATACTTTAAAAACCTTCTTAAAGTGTAAATGAGAACCTCTTTCCCATTTTCTCTAAATTTATAAAGATTTAATGTGTTAGAGTCTTTTTAAATTAAGTTTTCTTAATTTCTTTAAAAAATTAAGTGACGACTCTTTTCTAAGTATTTTCCTAAATTTTTTTATTTTTTTATTTTTTACTTAGAACATTTCAAAAGTAAATATATTAGGTTCTAACCATAATGACTGTATTCTTTTGACATAGAATCAAGGAAGTAAATATATTTTCTTATCCAAATGCATATATTTAAACAAAACATCCCTAGTTGTCTATCTATGAATCATGGGGAGAACGCGCATGTAGAAACATGACTAGGTCAAGACAACTAACTAGAAGCAGCTAGGAGTAGAATACAGGTCCTAGAAATTGAAGCAAGGCAGCAAGCTGTTAAGTCCTTCCAATTTCTAGAATAAAAACAGTAGAAAGAAAACATAGCTTACGCAGCTTGCTGATGGGCAATGGTCTTTGAAAACAATGGCAAGATCAGTGGTCGCCTTTCCAGTTCCAGGAGGACCATAAAACAACATATGCGGGCACTATAAGAAATAAAAAAGTGATAACAACTTAGTTACTGATGTTTCTTCACAGTAAAGTAAAGGATGCTAAATTTTGTATTTTCAACAGGAAATTTAAGAAAACCCTAGGAGTAAGTGTTTAATGTGCTTAGCAATAAATCTATCAAATGAAAGTGATGGTTTACGTTAGAGGTCTCGAGAGTGTTGGTGAGGACTCGAACGACCTCATCCTGGTGATCTACATCCTTCACTTGCTTCGGTCGATTGCAAAAAATTAAAAGTTACATATCCATGGCTGAGAGCTTTGCATAGAAAAGAGGAGTTAATTTGATTGGAAGGTTACTATTTCTCGACCCATCGCTGAGAGCTTTGCAAAACTGGCATCATAGATGTTCTCTTTCTTTTCTCAGAGTGTTGTTTCCCGCTTGGAGAGGAAGATGAAGAAACGGGAAAATTGCTAATATGTTTAGGCAGTCATTTGGGCCGACTCTCAACTTATTAACCCAAGTGAATTTTGGCCCAACACTCCCAAACTAGTTAATTACATAGACATTCCTATCATGGATACTAATCCACTTTATAATTTAAAATATACATATTAATCCATTAATTAATAATATATATATATATATATATCTTTGATATTAGATACATTCTGAAATACGGATACATAGAGAGAGGCAAGCGAAATGGGAAAGGGTCATTGCATCCTAGATGCATGTGTATCATGCTTGGATACAGTGCATCTAAAATAAATTACACCTAGTTTATGTATCAAAGATATATGTATATGATTAAGTACGGGAGGTAATTTTGAAAACAAAAGTGAAGTCGTCTAATTAGACCCCTAAACTTGTAGGATTTATGTTGTTTGCTCTAATTTCAACCCTTGTTGAGTATGTGTGTCCACGCCGGCACGTGAGGTGTCCTCTTCATTAGCTATATGGGTCACAACTATACCTTCGTCCCATGAAAGAATCTTGTCCTCAAAATTAAATGAGGAGTCCCGACCCAAGTTAGCCGAACCAGTGAGTTGAAGTGAGGCATTTAATTTGTTGATCAACAAGTTATCCAATACAACGCTTGAGTAAATAAATGTGAAATATTGGTGTATGTGTGATTCATTAGGCGAATTCGTGTTTGTGCTCGATCCAAATTAGCCTTGATGAGATCCAAAATGGCATCATAATCTACCAAATAGGTCTTAATCAGTTCACTAGGATTGTTGCCCAAGATGTAATTTGTATATTTATGTCAATGTTCCTGAAATGAAATGTTAAAAAAATATTAGGAGAAAATGTGTGGAGGTCGAAGCAAATAAGATAATAAAAAATCCAAGCAGGATTGGATTAATTCCTTAATCAAAATACTTTTGATTTCGGAGAACAAAATGTAGAAAAAATGACCAATTCTACTCCTATACAGAGGACCGCATTGTTGCTATTAAAGCTTATGCTATTTGCGAAGGTTGTTTAGCTTTCTAGACTAGGAGTATAATCTTGAAAGGAATAGCTATAAGTGGATTGATGGTAGGGATTAAAGATAGTTTGTATTTTATTGATTTTCGAGTTGATTTAGAACTGTTCGAGAAGTTATTAAAATTTTAAAGAAAAACAAATTGAATCTTATTATCTTTAAACTAAAATGTACTTATAATATATCAAAATATTTTTCAATTTTGTTGTTTTAAAGCATGTTAGGTGGAAAGTTAGAATTAAGTGGTTATAAAAAAAAAAGATATTCTCCATAAAACAAACTAAAAAAAATAAAACAAATAAATTGAAATAGATACTTTTATGAATTAATAAATACTACCAGCAATCTATTGGATCAACATTGTTTGAATTATTACTTTTTTCAAAGCAGAGAGAATCAATGAATTTTCATTTTTTTTTTTTTTATTATTTTATATTTTATATATTATTTTATGTTTTGTTTTACAGAATCAGAAATAAATGTAACAACAACATTTTTGTAGGATTAAAAATATGAAGGACTTTATTTATTTTTGTGGTGAATTTTTCGTATATAGTGGTATAATCTGTGGAATGATTTTAAAATTTAGTTTTCTTGATATTGTGAATCATATTTAAGCCATCATGTTAATATTATATTAATATTTAATTAATTTATTTACGTATAATATTGATTGTAAATTTGAATATATATTTTAATTTAATTAATATAAAATTTTAATTAAAAATTTGTAATAGATATTTAAAATAGTTTTCTCTATAAAATAATCTTAATAATAAAAGTACATTGTTACTTATTATTTTTTCGTAATTTGACTCTCAAAAGACTTTTTTAAATAGATTAGTCAAATATGATTTGCTTATCAAAAACACTTTTCAAATGAATTTGCCAAACACAAATTGTTTTTTTTTCTTCTTTTGAAAAGCACTTTTAAAAAAAGTCATTTTTAAAAAATGCTTCTAAAAATAAGCAGTTTTTAACAGTAATGTCAAATAGGCTCTAAACAGATGGTACTTATTTCTTAGGTGTTTTTTCTAACGAGAAATACATTTATTATTTTATTTATAATTTTCATTTCTTGTCACAACACCAAAAATGATCTTTAGCGACAATTAATTAATGTCAATAACTTAATTATTGTGAAATATTATTTTTAGTGGCAATTAAAACTCTTTATGAAGGTCCCTAAAACCTATAACGACATTAGATCCAATGACAATCAACTAATGCCGGTAAATATTTTAACATCTTATTCTCTTTTAGCTGACATTTTATAAAACAATTGACAAAACTATTTAGCAAATTAATTCCAAGAACAAAGAAACGTGCAATTTCATGTTTGAAATTATTATTTTTGAGAGAAAAAAGAATCTCAAAATATAGCCACGAGCCAACAACCATTTGTTAGTTTCATTTACTGCTCTACGAAATATGAATAAGTAGGTACCTAATAAAAATAATGTAAATCAAATATTCATAGAAAGCTTCAAAAAGTTCCTGTGAATCATATGATAAATTACTAATTTATATGATGTAATTTGACTGAATACAAAATTTATTTAAGAATATAAAAAGATTTTGCAAAGTTATAAAATTTAAAAATAAATAAATTTTTAAATAGAACAATACATTTTTGTGAACTTTTTATCAAATAAGTGAGACCCAACATAAGTAAAATATTGATAGCAGCATTAAATATTGAAAATATTTGTCAAACAAAAAAATGTATCGTTTTTAAAAAATACGAACTAGAAAGAAAATATCTTACATAAATTAAAACATACCTTTTAAGATCATTTTAACATACATTCTGTTTGCATTTGTCTTTATTATAGCAAATTCAACTTGGATAATAGTGAAAAAAAACAAAGGATATTAGCCTGCGTGTTCATCTGATTAGTCCAATTTAAACAAGTGACCCCCTAACGGTTTAATAATTTATTTATGTTCCTACCAAAAACATAATTTATTTATGGCTTATATATATAATCTTCACATTTTACACCCACAGAGACTTCACATTCTTCGTTTTCTTGAAGAATAGAGTGATAAAAAAATTCTTAGAAGGAGAAAATAACGACGACCCTCTTCTTCTATTTCGAGTGCGGCGACGAAGAGACAAGCAATGACGGCGAATTCATCGGGGTTGGAGAATAATCACACCGGAAAATTGAATGCTGGAGCCGCCATGAAACTCCCGACACTTTCTAGTATCTTGAATCATATAACTGTCTCTACTCGTAACTCGATTTCTCATTCCTCCAAACTCGTAAGTGTTACTCAGTTTTTGTACTCTGTTTGTATAAATGGCTTGATAATGTGTACTTTTTTGCTGTAGGAAGGTAATCAGAGTACTATGGTTTTCTTTTTCTTTGCGTTTTTTGATTACTGGTTCGATGATTTACTCTTTCGTATTTTAGTTATGGGGTTTGTTGTGTAAATTTGTGTATGGAAGGAGGAAAATGTAGGTGGGTTTTGTGATTTATATTTTTGGAGTTTTTCTTTCTTGGAATTTCATGAAAAATGATCAAAGATACTGGGTAAAATTAGTTTGAGAAAATCAAGTGAAGTGACTTGAGGGTTTAAAAATTATGTTTGAGTTAAGTGTTCTTTTAATGGTTAAAAAGTATTATGAATGAAAAATTTGAAACATCTTCCCCCAGTTCCTGCTTTTTGTTTATCTGTCCACTTTGCTTTTTGAACATTTGAAGAAAGTTCTAATGTTTATGTTATTAGGTTGCAGAAAAGTTTTTTCTTTCAAATGGACCCGTGGCATTTGTGATGCATTAAATAACTCTAATAAAATTTTTACTTTGCCATTCTCATCACCATATTATAAGTTTTTTTTGTCTCTAGAAGAAAAAGATTCCCAAATTAGATCTTTAAGAATTTGAAGGATGAAGAGGCAACTGTCCACACACTGATAGTCTGATACCATTTCCTCCAGCCTTCATTTGGCACAAGACAATGTGTTGGAATTAAGGAATCCAAAACATAATACACATTTCTGTCAAAGGACATGTAGAGATCTAAACATATACAAACACCTAGCTAGCATAGTAGTATATTATTCAATAATGCAGTACAACATATCATTATGATTCAGGTAAAAGCCCATAATCACATTGTGTTTCTTCTGCCTCATGAGATAACCTACCGCTCCTATCATTAGGTTCATAAAATCGGCAGATGATAAGAAAATAGAAGAAGTTGAGCAAACTCAAAAAAGTAAGAAGTCAGAAATAGTAATCCAGGTGACCCCTATTAGTGTTGCTCTAAAGCCAGCTCGTTTTGCCTCCTGTTGATGAAAGTCAATCCACTCCACTCACTAGAATACTTACAACTAAACTCGACACATCAGTCCCAACAATGTACATAACTGAGGCCATATTGGACATGCTTTTGGGCAATAGAGAGTAGAAGAACTCAATTTGTCCAACTGCATGGGCCGCCTCAGCCACTCCGAGTAGCGCATACTGTGGAGCGAGCCACATAACAGACATGTTCACTAAGGCACTTGGGTCATCCTCATGCCCTTCCTCTATTGCCCTTTGTCGTTTTATGGTTTCTGTTATTGCTGACAACGCCATAGACATACATGTGACTATTAAGCCAAAACCCATTCAGATGACAAGACTTATCCCTCTTAGTTGTTCAGTATATTTGATAGCAAAAGGACCAAAACAAGATCGTAGAAGGTAATCTACATGTTAAAGCAATAATCATGAACACACTGAAATGATGTTGGTATTTCAAAGTGAGGGAAGATATGTCTATACATGGTCTTTGTTTGAAGTACGGATGAGAATTAACTTATGGCCACAAAAATCATAAAACCAGTGAACCACATAGGAAGTACTCTAATAAGAGCCTTCAATAATTCCACTTGTTCCACACTACAGAGACCCCACCTTATGTTGCACCTGAGGTGATTAGCAGTAGAGGATATATGGCGCCAAAGCTAATATCTGATTTTCTGGGGTGATCTTATTTGTTTTGTTGGTTGGTTATCTTTCACTCCAAGACTCCAATCTTAAAAGATGTATAGGAATAGAAAGCATGATGGGTTAAAATTCCACAAGAAGTGTGGAACATACTTTTAGGATCCTTGATCCAAACCCTCATACAAGGATTTCCATAGCCAAGATAGAGAAAAGCTCCTGGTTAAAAAAGGTTTGAATTCTAGAAATGTGTTAATCAATGTAGAAGAAAAAGAAAATTTTAGCCTAGATGCCAACTCTATTATTGAAGATTCTACACCTAACAGTACATCTCCCTATGTCAAAGCTAGAGTTTTCAAAACAAACAAATCTAAGTGCATGTGATATAAGTAGAGACACCGAAAAAAGCTTCTGATCTCCTAAGATTTACTCTCAAAGTTTATTTTAGTAGGAGTGTTAAGATGAATTATTTAGCATATCATTACTGTGGACCAATTCCTGCTTTTTGTCTCCTTAAATGATTTTATTACTGTTCTTAATTTTATTACACAAATGAGCAGAAGAAGTTAAGAACCTTTTGATAATTTTGAGTTTTCACAGTTTGATGAACCTTTTATTTAATAAGTTGTTTTGCAATGTGAGTAGATTGAAAAAGATTGTTTCTTGTATCTGAAGTTGTCAGTAACTTGAAATCATTTTGGGTTTTGGAAGTCACCAGGTACATCCAAGATTGTAAGAAGAACATTCCTACTTGCAACAGTAATGCAGTTTCCTCAAGGACTGTTGTTCTGCCAGCATCCTCCTCTGTCAGACCAAGCTGCAAACTTGTTTCTATTCAACGAAGTGATGCAGTTGTACCTAAGATCAGTGCCATTCCTCCTACTGCCACTTGCATCATGGATATTTCTCCATCTCACTCAGATATCTTAGTCTCCATGGATGAATCTATGGATACAGTGAGAAGTCCGGAGGTCGAATACATAGATGACCATGAATCGACTGCAGTTGATTCCACTGAGAAGGTGTGTAGCACCCTCTACATCTCAGACCAAGTCAAAGCAACATGTTTTGATCTTTTTAGTAGAGAATAGTCCATGTTCTAGTATTTCATTTTAACTATAACATCTATTTAATACAATTTATTCCAACAACAGATATATTCAAGAGAGATGTACTTGTTGACCCACAGTTATGTGCTACAATGGCTTGTTGAGAGCCTCTGAGGTATAAAGCTCTTTGAATTTATTCAGATCTTTAAATTGGATGCTGCTGCTAACATTCAATTTTACAAGCATTTGTTATCAAACATGTTTTAATGTTATCTTTGATCACTGTACTAGGATAAGAAAAGGCCTTCCACAGATTTCATGCGCGCTATCTTAATTGACTATCTTGTTGAGGTAAACTTCTAATATCTTTCTTCTTTAAAGCTGTGTCCCTGATGAAATATTAGCTTGCCCAACTTACGATTTAATTAATGTGGATGAGCTCAGAAATTCATCAGTTTGATGCGGAACTTGTTTGATGGTATAGGTTGCTGAGGAGAATAGGCTTGTCCCAGGCACGCTACATTTGACAATTAACTACATTGATCAATATATTTCGGGCAATTTGATGGACAGAAAATGACTACAGTTGCTTGGAGTAGCTTACATGATGATCGCATCTAAGAAACTACCTTCTGCCCATGATCTTTACAAATTTTCATTTTATATTATTTGATCTTTGTTGACTTGACACGTTCCTTCAGAGGAAAGAACATTCGACTGTAGTGTTAGTATGTACAAATACACTATCATACACGTGCTATTGAACACTGTCTGATTGAATTGGATGGTCAATCAAAATTTTAGGGTGCTCCGTAAGTTGTAAGTCCCCTCTGTGGGCATGATTTTAGTGATCACGCCAGCATGCCTCTATACCTCTGGCAGGGTATATTGGGTCCTCTCGATGGGGCGTATACATCAGACTCCACATTTACCTCATGTGGTTTTATGTCGGTTATTAGTAGTTCCCTTACAATTCATTCAGATTCTATTGCATTGAACACGTTATCAATATAGTTCAGTATTCAGTCTCAGCAGGTTATAAACTTGGTCATTGCATTCAGTTTAGCCATGTTTAGTATTTTCCAGTATCCTTATCATATTCAGATTATATCATTGCTTTATTGCTTGTTCAGTTATGTTATTATTCAGCTTTCTTCTATCCTGCATGCTCAGTACCTTTCAAGTAATGACACATACTTTGCGCTACATCTTCTCGTGATGTAGGTTCAGGTCCTCAACAGTCAGATCACACATAGATCAGTTCCCTATCTTCAGTTCAGTAGCATCAGTGGTGAGTCCTCATTCTTCGAGGACTAGTGACATGATTATCTTTCCACTATAGTTTTAGTTTCAGTTTTGCTAGATTTAGCTGGGACATGTCCCAGCACTTCTAATCAGTTTAAAGGCTTATTTCAGACATAGTTAGATTCAACTATAGTGTTAGAGTTTGACTTTTTAGTTGTTGTTTAAACTCTCAGTTTCATATATTCAGATTTAGTATATGGGTATTCCCCATCATTTCAGATTATCTCATGATTTAGATTTCGCACAATATTTATTGATTTAGTTTATCTTAGTATGCTTATGTTATGCTAGCAGGGTTAGCTTGGGGTCACTCGTGATCCTAGGTCCCGTGTCCGCGTCCTGGGGGTAGCCTAAGGGCGCGACAAACTTGGTATCAGAGCTTTAGGTTGTAAGTGTCCTAGGATGTGTGAAAAGCCGCACTAAGTAGAGTCCTTTTCATGGGTGTAAAGTGCACCACATCTAATAAGAGGGAGGCTGCAAAGTGTTTTAGGAAAACTTCATTTTCTTGTTACTCTTATCGTGCGTAAGATGTGATCTAATTCCTCGTTCTAACTCGATGTTTTGCGCTTTCAGATTATGCCTCCTCGTAGAGCTTACGCAAGGAATGTGAATGCTAGGAATGCAAACACAACTCCTCCAGTCCCAGATCAGGAAGTTTCGAGTGTAGAATTTAGGAATACCATCCAATTTTTGGCTCAAAGTGTGATTAACCAGAACAATCAGTAGGTTCTAGTTTCGACAAATGCTAATGTTGGGTTAGCTGCAACAAGAGTGCGGGATTTTGTTAGGATGAATCCGCCTGTGTTCTTAGGATCACAGATTGGTGAGGATTCCCAAAACTTCATAGATGAGGTCAAGAAGGTCTTTGAAGTGATGCATGTAACTGGGAATGATCGGGTTGAGTTGGAATCTTACCAGCTTAAGGATGTGGCTCATATCTGGTATACTCAGTGGAAAGAGAACATGGGTACAAATGCAACTCTTATCACTTGGGAATGCTTTAGTGAGACCTTTCTGGACAGGTTCTTCCCAAGAGAGTTAAGGGAAGCAAAAGCTCAGGAGTTCATGAACTTGAGGCAAGGTAACATGACAGTCCAAGAGTATGGACTCAAGTTCACCTAACTCTCCAGGTATGCTCCTCACATGGTTGCTGATTCCAGGGATCAGATGAACAAGTTTTTGTATGGAGTGTAAGCCTTAGTGAAAACAGAGTGTAGGAATGCTCTGTTGCTGGAAAATATGAACATCTCTAGGCTCATGACTTATGCTTAGCAGGTTGATGGAGATAAGCTTAGGGAATAGGCTAAGAAGAATAAGAAGGCTAGAACAGGCAGCTATGAGTATTCTCAATAGAAATCAGGTGGTGGAAATCGCTCGCAGTTTCAATAGAAATCTTCAGCTCCAGCACCTTCATCAGCTAGTGTTCTATCCTCCAAGTTTTGAAATGATCAGAAAGGTAGGGCATTAGGCTCCAAGTCTCAATGTAGTATTTCGGACAACAGAACCTACACAACTTGTCCAAAGTGTGGTAAGAACCATCCGGGCAAGTGTCTTGCAGGAAAGGAATGATGCTTTGGGTGTGGTCAGTCTGGTCACAGGTTGAAAGATTGTCCTTCTAAACAGGGTCAAAGAGGTAGTAATAGTAGAGCTCAGTCCACAACATCAGCAGTGCCAGCAGGTCACCCGACTCAGCAGGGTAACTCATATGGTACATGTGGTGGACAACGCCAAAACAAGTTGTATGCTCTTTAGGCTCGCCAAGATCAGGAAGATTCTCCTGATGTGGTCACTGGTATATTACGAGTCTTTAATCTCGATGTTTATGCTTTGTTAGATCCAGGGGCTACTCTTTTCTTTGTAACTCCTTATATAGCAGTCAAGTTTGATGTTAGTCTAGAATCTCTCTCAGAACCCTTCTCAGTCTCTACTCCAGTAGGTGATCGAGTTATAGCTAGACGGGTATACAAAAATTGCCCTGTCACAGTCTCCCAGAAATTCACCTCAGTAGATCTTGTAGAGTTAGAAATGGTAGACTTCGATTTCATTCTAGTCATGGATTGGTTACATTCCTGTTATGCCTCAGTCAATTGTAGAACTAGGATTGTTCGTTTTCAGTTTCCAGATGAACCAATCTTAGAATGGAAGGGTAGTAGCCTAGTGCCTATGGGTCGATTCATTTCTTACCTTAAGGCCAGAAAAATGATCTCTAAGGGTTGTCTCTATCATCTAGTTTGGGTTAAGGATTCAAGCTCCGAAACTCCAAATGTTGAGTAAATTCCAATAGTTAATGAGTTCCCAGAAGTGTTTCCAGAAGATCTTCCTGGAGTTCCTCCCGAAAGGAAAATTGACTTCAGAATTGATCTCATTCCAGATACCCAGCCTATCGCTATTCCTCCTTATAGAATGGCTCTAGCTGCACTTAAAGAATTGAAAGAGAAACTGAAATACCTTATAGATAAGGGCTTTCTCAGACCTAGTATTTCGCCATGGGGTGCATCAATGTTATTTATGAAGAAAAAAGATGGTTCCCTCAGAATGTGCATTGACTATCGGCAGTTGAACAAAGTCACAATCAAGAATAAGTATTCCATCCGTAGGATTGATGACTTGTTTGACTAACTTCAGGGTACTAGTCATTTCTCAAAGATAGACCTCAGATCCGGTTATCATCAGCTAGAGTCAGAGATGTTGACATTCCGAAAATAGCCTTCAGAACTCAGTATGGTCATTATGAATTCATAGTTATGTCATTTGGACTAACCAATACTCCTACAACTTTCATTGATTTGATGAACAGGGTGTTCAAGCAGTACTTGGACTTGTTCGTTATCATCTTTATTGATGATATCATCATTTACTCTAGGAATGAGGAAGAACATGCGAGTCATTTTAGGGTTGTCCTGCAAACTCTCAAAGATCGCCAGTTATGTGCTAAGTTTAGCAAATGTGAGTTTTGGTTGAAATCTGTTGCTTTCCTTGGTCATATTGTGTCTAGCAAAGGAATCCGAGTGGATTCTCAGAAAATAGAAGTAGTGAAGCAATGGCCCAGACCTACCTCTCCTACAGATATCAGAAGTTTCTTGGGTTTGGCTGGTTATTACAGAAGGTTCGTGGAAGGATTTTCATCCATAGCTTCTCCATTGACTAAGTTAACTCAGAAAAAGGTTAAGTTTCAGTGGTCAGATGATTGTGAGAAATGCTTTGCAGAACTGAAAACTAGGTTGACTACATCTCCCGTTTTGACTCTACCAGAGGGTTCAGACGGTTATGTTATTTATTTTGATACATCTAGAGTCGGCCTAGGTTGTGTGTTGATGCAACGAGGTAAGGTTATAGCTTATTCTTCCAGACAACTTAAGGTGCATGAGAAGAACTATCCAACTCATGATCTCGAGCTTGCAGCAGTGGTGTTTGCACTTAAGATTTAGAGGCATTACTTGTATGGTGTTCCCGTAGATATGTTCACAGACTATAAGAGACTTCAGTATGTGTTCACCCAGAAAGAGTTGAATCTTCGCCAGAGGAGATGGCTTGAGTTCCTCAAGGATTATGATATGAGTGTGCATTACCATCCTGGTAAGGCCAATGTAGCAGCAGATGCTCTTAGTAGACTATCTATTGGTAGTGTAGCCCATGTTGAGGAAGAAAGAAAGGAACTAGCAAAGGAGGTTCACATGATTGCTCGCTTGGGAAATCGCCTTATGAGCATATCAGATGGTGGTGTAACAGTTTATAATGGGTCAGAATCTTCATTGGTAGTGGAGGTTAAGGAAAATCAAGACCGTGATCTGATATTGCTTCAACTTAAGGGTGCGGTCCATCAGCAGAGAGTTGAGGTTTTCTCCCACGGGGGGAGATGCTGTACTTCGCTATCAGGGTTGATTATGTGTTCCTAAGGTGGGTGAGTTGAGACAACAGATTCTCGCAGAAGCCCATAATTCCAGATATTCTATTCATCCAGGCGCCACTAAGATGTACCGTGATCTGTGGGAAGTCTTTTGGTGGAATGGTATGAAAAGAGATATAGCGGATTTTGTGGCTAAGTGCCCCAATTGTCATCAAGTCAAGGTAGAACATCAGAAACCAGGAGGTATGATTCAAGAGATCGACATTCCTACTTGGAAGTGGGAAGTGATCAACATGGACTTCATCATCGGTTTACCTCGTACTCACAGACAACATGACTCCATTTGGGTGATAGTTGATAGAGTTACTAAGTCTGCGCGCTTTTTGGCTATGAAGACTACATATTCGGTGGAGGACTACGCCAAGATTTACATTAATGAGATAGTCAGGTTACATAGGGTTCCTTTGTCTATCATCTCAGATAGAGGTCCTCATTTTACCTCTCATTTTTGGAAGTCGTTTCAGAAGGGTCTTGGTACTCAAGTTAATCTTAGCATAACATTTCATCCACAGATGGACGGTCAGGCAGAACGTACCATTCAGACCTTAGAGGACATGTTGAGAAATTGTGTGATCGATTTCAAAGGTAGTTGGGATGATCATATAGCTCTTATAGAGTTCGCCTACAATAATAGTTACCATTCCAACATTCAGATGGCCCATTATGAGGCATTGTATGGGCGTAGATGTAGATCTGCAGTTGGTTGGTTTGAAGTAGGTGAAACAGCCTTGATAGGTCCAGATTCAGTTCATGATGCTATGGAGAAGGTGAAACTCATTAGAGATAGACTTAAGACAAGACCTTGTCACAACCCGGGAGCACCCCCTAGTCGTAACCGGCGTACTCGACCTCGAAGAGGTCTAATACAAGCCTCTTAGCATTCATTCATCGCATAGACACTAAAACCATAAGGAATTTAAAATTTTCTTTACCAAGAAAACATTGCATAAAAAAAAAAAAATAGCAAGCGGAAGACTTTCTAGACTTTATACATGATGTCTCAAACCATCTAATACTTTAG
>JAJOOR010017550.1:0-12267 GCA_036250505.1 Solanum acaule
AATTTGTTTATAAAAAACCATAAAAGATGGGGGTGGGTGGGTGCAGGAGGAGTAGGGAGGATGAAGGCGGGGTGAGGTGGAGGGGGGGGGGGATAAAAGTAGG
Source organism: Solanum acaule (assembly GCA_036250505.1). NCBI lineage: Eukaryota > Viridiplantae > Streptophyta > Magnoliopsida > Solanales > Solanaceae > Solanum > Solanum acaule. The sequence goes on from JAJOOR010017550.1 coordinate 104, forward strand.
GTAGGGGGTTAGAAAAAATAAAATAAAATAAAATTAGGGGTGGGAGTGAGTAGATAAAAAATTACTTTAGAAACTTAAGACATATAAATTCATTTTTTAATTCTTCAATCAATGTGGATGAAATATGGGTAACTCATATCCAATCCGTCCATTAATTACCCAAACCATATTTACCCATATAGAATAAGGGCGGATTGGATAATTGCTGATTTTTGTTCAAACCATTTTAAACCCTTCCAAATCTAATCATTTGTCACCCCTAACACTACTTTAGGTTGTCAACGTATTTAATGTGTGGAATTCAAAATGAATATTTTTACTTGAGCAGCTCGCGGTTTCTTCTTGGACGCCGAGGTGTTTGATCAACTATTCCTATTTCTTTTTCACAAGTTATGATATAACAAATTTTAACCCCTCTAGCCTATTTTAATACATGAGCCAAGTGGAAAAGGGTATTAAATAAATGGGAATTTTTTTAAATTGTCAATATTTTAGCATTTAATAGGATCCTATAGCCACATTTTCAATATTTATTAAAAATATCAATATTTTAGTTTGTTATGTATCTGATTTTTTTTTATCTGGTTTAATTAAAGAATACAATTATTTAATAAAAGAAATGAGAAATTTAGGGGAAAAAATATTTTTAAAAAACAATATATCACTTAAAATTCTCATCAGTTACAAATTCAAAAATAAACGACAGAGCACCCATCACCCTTCTTCATCAAATTCTCCAATATCAATTTTTAAATTTCCATTAATAATACTCACGTTCTGTTGAAGTGAATTCGATTAAATTTCATTTTTATATTTTCGAAGAAGATTTTGACATACAAATCAATTTAGAATACAAATTTGGAATACAAATTTGCAATACAAATCAGTTTAGAATATAACTTTTGTTTAAATCAAAAGTTAAAAATAAAAGTGAATAATATTGAATTTGCTGAACAATTAAGAAATGACTTTAGAATACAATTTTTGAAATAAAAAATCCAGTTTAGAATATAATTTTTTTTTTAATGAAAAGTTGAAAATGAAACTACATGAGTACAAAAAATTAATATACAATATACAAAGTACATTTATTTTGAATACAAATATAGTTGATAACTGAACTTGAACATAACATACAAAATGAATGATTTGAATGCACATGGATACAATATGCTTAAATAAATACAATATTATGAAAAAATACAATTAAAATATAAAGAATACAACATACATATTAGTATGAATACAAATTTAAGTAAGAATATATATCATTTAATTCGCTTATAATTTCATTCAAATAAATGCAATGTTCTGAAAATGCAATTGACATATGAAAAATACAACTGACAATACTAATATGAACACAAATTAAATAGTAGTGAAGTTAATAAAAATAAAGACCCAAAAGAAAATTTACTAAATAAACGATTTTTAAATTGAAACACAAAAATACATAAAAGACCCAAAATATACAAATCAAAACTAAAAAATGTTGCTATTAACTTAATAAATACAAATCCAATAAGAAGTTATCCGATCAAATGACAATCTGATGCATATATTAGATGATTTCTTATTTTTTTTAAGCATAGCTTAGTGAATCCACTTAGTTAAGGATGTCTTATAATTCGGCAAGGTATAAGACAGTTCTGGCAGCGTGGGCGAGACGTTGTATCATCACATAGCTCATAGTGATGGTTGTCGGTTAGAGAATCTCCCAAATAAGAGTAAAATAGTTAATTATTATATTTTTAAATACATCTGAGTTATTACCTATTGTTTTAAAAGCTTTCTTTGTAATGCATCTTTATTGTTACTTTTATATTGAACTAAGTTGGGTACTTCTGAGTTTGAGTATCTTTGATTATCCTTGAGTATCCTTGAGTTTGAGTTGAGTTGAGTTGAGATGATGTGAGTATGTTCTTCTTTTTTATCAGTTCAAGCTTATGTATGTGCTTTAGAGTTCCCCTTGTATGCTCGTACATTCCATGTACTGACGCCATTTGTCCTGCATCTTTAATGATACAAATATAGGTAATCAGGATCATCAACATGCGCCCCGTTGATACCATTTGCAGTTCCAGAGTTGCTTTGGTGAGCCTCTCTGGTTCCGGAGGATTCGACTTTTATTTTCAATCTTATTAAGATGTTGTGGGTCTTGTCCCGACGTCTATCATAGTCATTAGAGGATTCATAGACAGTAGTAGTTGAGGAGTCTTTTCATTTCCATTGTTAAATGTTTAAGACTTGAGTTGCCTCTGTTGGCCAGTTAAATGTTTTCTTTAAAATATTATGAGTTATCTATTTTGAGACATTGAGTTAAATCTTTACTTTTGAGGTTCATTTATTGCGGAGTAAGTCTTCTGCTGAGAGTTGAGCCAGGCCAAGGGTTCGTTTGGGGCCAACAATGGTTCTCGAGTGCCAGTCACGTCCAGGGTGTAGGCTCGGGGCGTGACAAAGAGTTCTTCGAACGTCATCAATTTTGCCAAGAACTTTGTTCTTCCAAGTATGTAAGGCTATCATAGTGTTGTAATAGTTCCTTCTCACACCCTACATCTACTTTCTATCAGTAAAAGAGTAATCTAGGGTTCTATCCCTAGTTTTGAGTATTCTTGAGATGAGTTTGAGGTTGAGTTCTAAGTTCTTAAATTTTTGGTTTTAAGTTTCTATTCCTAATTATTGAGGTGTTGTATAGTGTACATTGATATTGTTGAATTGATTGTTCATGTCTATTTTTTAGCATGAACCCTATCCATGAGTATTCGTTGAGTTCTTATTGAGGATCTTTCAAACAAACGTGATCGATTTAAATTGATTTTTTGAGAGACCAAAGAGGAGTTTTGAGAAAGAACTTTTAACATGATTTGAGTAAGAGTTTAAGGGAACTAAGTATTCCCAATCGTAACACCTTTTACATTGATAAAAGAGAAACCTTGTTTTCTAAATGAGTAATGAGTTCAGAGATACTTCAGAGCATTACCTCTTTTAAAAGGATAAATTGAGAAATTACCTCAAAACCATAGAAAGAGTATGTTTTATACATTTGAGCATGAATATATATTATTGGGAGTAGTATTGAGCACCAATATAAGGACGGGTTCAGACAACTCAACATCCTCATAAACATATCGCCAACATGGGTAAAAGGGTCATACCTTTTAGATAATTCCTTATTGCTTAGTGGATCCACTTAGTTGAGAGGTTCTACACCCCGACAAGGTATATGATAACTCTGAAAGCGTGGTCGAGACGTTGTATCATCATGTAGCTCATAGTGATGGTTGTCGGTTAGAAAATCTCCCAATTAGAGTTAAAGTGGATTTTCATAAATCACCAATTACGTTGTGTTTAGAGGTGAGTAAGTATTTGTGAATTTATAAATGATTTAACTCTTTTATGGTTTTACATTCAGCTTGAGTAAATTTTATCTGTTCCCTTCTTTCAGTTATTTCGCTTCAACTATGTAACATACTCGTACATTCCATGTACTGATATCGTTCGACCTCCATCTTTCTATGATGCAGATACAAGTGTTTAGGATCATCAACAATCACTTCGTTGAGATCAATTTGCACTTCAGATAGCTTTTGGTAAGCCTCCTTGCATTCCAGAGGACTTCACATTTACTTTCAATTTAGTAGCTTCGAGATGTCATGAGTCTTGTCCCGACACCTATCTTACTATTAGAATGCTTCATAGGTAGTTAGATTTGAGATGTTCTCGGAGTTCTTGTTAAATTGGTTTATACCTATTATGTTTATTACATAGAGTATTTTCAGACGTTTGAGTTGAGTATCGACTTTGAGTTTAAATGATCGAATTTTGCTTTAAGCTGCATATTGCTTGAGTAAGTCTTCTGCTAAAGAGTCAGCCAGGCCAAGGGTTTGCTTGGGGGTCAGTAATGATTCTCGAGTGCCAGCCACATCTAGGGTGTAGGCTCTGGGCGTGACATGATTAATTAAGAGAAAAGATAACAATGTCTAGTCTTCCCCATAGGGTGTGACTTATTACTTGGAATACATAGGGATAAGTCTTGCTTCTATAGTAAGAGTAATAGAGTAATATGTTATTGTCAAGTCTTGTCCATAGAGCGTATCTTGTAATTTTGAAGTTCTTTTTCTACGTCTTGCCTCTAAGTTAAGAGTTATAAAGTATCTCATATGTTAAACATAGTGAAATAGTGTAAACAGTTGCCCATAAGGCAAACGTTATTGTGTTCCCCCATAAGTTTGACTTTGTGAAAATAGTGTAAATTATTGTCCATGAGGCGCAACTTATTGTTTGAACATCCTTGGGCTAAATTTTACCTCTAAGGCAAGAGTTAAAAAACAATTCATAAATCAAGTCTCAATGTGGTAGTGTCAAGTTTTGCCCATAGGGAGGAACTTGTTATTTCGAACTTCTTGGTTTAAGTTTTGTCTCTTAGGCAGGAGTTATAAATTATCTCATAAGTTAGACATCGTGAAATTGTGTAAACTATTGCTCATGAGGTATATGTTACTTTTTTAACCCCTGAGCTATGTTTTGCCTCTAAGGAAAAAGTTATTGTGCTCCCCATATGTTAGACTTAGTAAAAATGGTGTAAAAAATTTCCATGAGGGCAACTTGTTCTTTGAAGTCCTTGGGCTAAGCTTCGTAATGACCCTCCAGGTCATTTCTATGTACCTGCCTTCTTTTTATCGTTTAGAGTGTTCCTATAACGACCCCAAGTCAATTATGACTTGTTGGCAGTGACTGTTCGGTCGCCTGGTCATTCGTTTGGATTTTGTGCAGCTTTCCATGTTTTAGAGACCATGAAGCTTCAATAGTTGACTTTAGTCAAAACGTCATGTAAACAACCTCAGAATGGAATTCTGACGGTTCCATCAAATCCAAATGGCCAAATTAGGCTAGTAGCATGGTTGACACGACTATCGAGGCCTTCGGTGCGAGTTTGGATCATTAGGCGTTTTAGCCTTTGAAATTTGGCCTAAGATTGACTTTGGTCAATATTCTTGGAAAACGCGCTCGGATGAAAATTCTGTCAGCGCGGTTAGCCCCGAAATGTAAATTTTGGTCTAGAACGACCTTTCGTTCGACTCCCGAGGCCTCCGGACTCATTCCGAGCCCCTCAGTGGATTTTGGCTAAAATGGGCATTGGGAGTGGGACCCACTTTTTATTGAGATGACCTCTGATGGAAATTCCGACTGCGTCATTGAGTCTGGAGCGTCAAATTTAGTAGTGTAGCATATTTATTTTATTTTTAGCGGGTTCCGAAAGAATTCCGAACACTACGTTGGAGACTTTAAAAATTAGCAAAAGCTGAAATCTGGTGCAGCCCTTTTAGCAACCAGATTTTGGGCTTTTAACGACCAGTATTTTGTGTTTTTTAGCGACCAGTTTCGCCTTTTAAAAGCTCTAATTCAGCTTTCCGCCCTCATTTTAAAAGTGTGATATCTGGAGCTATAGAGCTCCAATTTGGGTGATTCAAGAGGCTAGGTTGTGAGATTTTTTTAGGAGAATGCATTGGTTTGCTCGGAAGCTGCTTTGGGATCTTTGTTTGAGGTAAATTCTCGTTTTCACCTGCTGCCATGGCTACTTTGTGAACTCAATTTGTCGGATATTTTTTTGGACTTGATTTCTCCCTCATTCTAAGTCCAAATTTGATGATTCTAGTGGCTACATCGAGTGGTTTTTCGAGGAGAACATCGTGGTATTGTCCGAATTCACTGTAGACCTTCTGTTTCTGGTAAATTTACTGATTTCAGTTGCTGTCCCATTTCTAGTTCTTGAGAAAATCCGGGTTTTGGTTACATGTTGATATTGTGATGTTTCCGAGCCCCAAATTGTGTCCCATTTTGGGACATGAGCTCGGAGAACTGATTAGGACCTATTTTTGGGGTTAATTCCAAAATTTCCAGCGCGGGTCCCACTTTCCCCGTTTTGATCCCGAAATTGTTCTGTCTCCGTTTCTTGTTATTTTAGTGTCTAAACGACCGTAATAATGTTGTGACTCTATTTTTTATAGCGTGGTAGCGTTTCGAGGCCGTTTAAAAAGAGAAAGCTCCGGAGAAGTGATTTGGAGAGCGTGTGATTGGCCCATAGGTAGGCTACGGCTTCCCTCTCTTAGATTGAGCTCGAGCATATGAATGCATGTTGATTATTTGGGATTTGGGTTGGGTAGTTATTGAATCATGCATAGGTGTTTAGAAATCATGTTTTCGGCCAATTTCAAGAATTATTGGGTAATTGTGAGCATGTTATGTGTTATTAATTGACCCTCTTTGCTATGTGGAGTACATGTATGTTTGATTACTATTTATTGAACCATGTTGGGCCTTAGTTTAGGTTTGACTAGAGCTTGCCTTAGAAATGTGTGATTCGGAACTGTTAGGCCTTAGTTTTGCCTCGACGTCGCTCGGCTGGCTTAGATCCTTGTAGACTGGTGTAGCAGACTTGAGTCTGATAGTTTGGGCCTTAGTTATACGATACGCTTGCTCCGACGATAGTTATCCTTATTGCTCCGATGCTACGGCTTCACGAGTTACGTCGGCGACACTGGGTTCCACTTTGTGATTTGAAGTTGGTTTTCGATTCGGTTCCAAGGACTTACATTGATTGGCTAAGTGTGAAAGGCGTTTCACGGACATTTATGATCATGGATCGATTGGGACTCTTTCAGCAACTACATTGGCACCTTTGTCGGGCATACAGATTCGATCTCCGGCCTCGACTTCATTGATATTTTCGAAGAGCATCCGGTTCAAGGTCCGACCTCGATCACCCGAAAACTTATATAGAGTATTAGGTTAGAGGTCCGGCCTCAGTTACTTGATACTTGTGATTGGTTACTTGGGTACTTCTGGTGAGCATCCGGTTCAAGGTCTGGCCTCCATATTGTCAGATTCTACTAATTGGGTTTGATGTTCTGGTTCGATGTTCTCCGATCTTGGGTTCTGTTCTCTTTAGTTATAGTTATTCTATGTACTCGTCGGGCTTATGGGGGTCTGTTTGGGTTTTTATTTAAACTTGCGCACGAGTGTATACCTTCTGGGCTTATGGGAGTCCAGTTAGGTGTAGTTAGCTTATAGATTACTTTAGTTAGTTTTTTCTACACTCGTGTGCATTCCATTATTTACTTAGATTTCCGCTCTTGACCTCTGTTTGTGCTATTCCTTCTTTTCATATTGTCTTTACTCTTCAAGTTCAGTCGGCCTATGATGCCTACTGGGTACCTGTTGTTTTGGTACTCATGCTACGCTCTGCATTTGTTTTCATGATGCAGGTTCGAGCAACAGTGGCTAGCGTTGACATCATTCTTGGAGCAGTCTGATCCGGAGACGGGGGTGAGCACACATCATTTTGTACTACTTTAGTCTCCATCTGTATATATAGACTTGTCTTGTACCTTTCGAGATAGTCCACTTTTCTGTGGTCCACTTTTGGGACTTGTACTCATTTTGTTAGTAGCTCTGTACTAGTGACTTTCAGGTTCTGGGAGGGATCTTTATTTGTACATATATGTTTTGGTTTGCTTCTGCCTATTTATATTGTTATCTTAAATTTGCCTACTCTTGTTTAGTTTCTACCCTCAGACCCATTACTTGTTGTTCCGGGTTACGGGTTGGCTTACCTACTGGTGGGTTATAGTAGGTGTCATCATGACTCGAGATATCGGATCGTGACAGCCTTGCCCCTAAGGCAAGAGTAATAGAGCATCTAATAAATCAAGACATAATATGGTAGTGTCAAGTCTTGTCCATGGGGCTTAACTTGTTTGGAAGTTATTGGGCTAACAAGTCTTACCTCTAGGGCAATAGTTATAGAGTATCTTATAAATTAAGACACAATGTGATATTGCCAAGTTTTGCCCTTGGGGCCTAACTTGTTGGTTGAATGTCCTTGGGCTAAGAGGCAAGAGTTATAGAGCATATGATAAATCAAGACACAATGAAGTAGTATCAAGTCTTGCTCGTGGGGCATAGCTTGTGAAGTTCTTGGTCTTAGTCTTTCCTCTTAGACAAGACTTATAGAGCATCTCATAAATCAAGACACAATAAGACATTAACAAATGTTGCACATAGGATGTAACTTGTTCTTTGAAAGTCTTTGGGCTAAGTAATGCCTCTAAGGCAAGAGTTATAGAGTATCTTATGAAATTTCAAACCATATTATATATTCTTGAGACTATAGATAAATTGTATTTAAAAGAAGTACAAAATGTATAAATAAATGATTTTTTTATTTCCATACTTTAAAAAAAAGAAAAAGAAAAAAAACACGACCAGAAAGGAAAAAAATAGATAAAACAAAAAGAGAAAAAGAAAGAAACAAAAAAAATAGAAGGAAAAGAAAAAAAAAACATAGGAAAAAAGAGAGAAAAAAAAAAGAATAAGAAGGAAAAGAAAAAAAAAACGTAAGAAAAAAGAAAGATAAAAAAGAAGGAAAAGAAAAATAATTTAAAAAAGAAAGAAAAAAGACAAAATCGACAAAATCAAATACTCCCTCCGTTTCACAAAGAATGACCTAGTTTGACTTGGCACGAAGTTTAAGAAAATAAAGAAGATTTTTAAAACTTGTGATCCTAAATTAAAATTATATCAAATGTATAAAATTGCCCTTTAACCTTGTGGCATTAAACATGTCATGTGAAAAGCTGAAATTAAAATATTATCAAAAAAAGAAAGAGGTCATTCTTTTTTAGACAAACTAAAAAGAAAGGAGTTCATTCTTTTTTAAACGGAGAGAGTATAACTTTTTGTTCCGTTGGTTATCAAAATACAACTTCCCTTTATTTTGTTAGGTTTGGAGAATAATTATGTCTAAAGAATTTTGTTTAAATGAATGAACACTATTTTTGCCAGACTTTTCTTATAGGACAAAATATCTACCACCTGATCATTCAATAAGATATCATTTATCTCCTATGACCTATCATATATTTTAGGATTCCTAAATCTTTAAATAAGATTTTCTCTAACCATATATTTTAAAATTTCTTAATTTAGACTGTTATGAAAATATTAAACAATAATTTGATAAATGACAATTTATGGTAGAATATTTTAAAATGAAGTGCAAATTTAAATAATTGGTTTGGTTAAAAAAAAAATCGATTATATTTTTCTTAGAACGAAAACCAAAGCAAACAAAAGGAACAACTTATCTATGATCGAATATTTTAATGAAGTGCAAATTTAAACAATTGGTTTGGGTCAAAAAAAAATCGATTATATTTTGCTTAAAACCAAAACCAAAACCAAACCAAGCAAAACAAAAAGAACAATTTAGTTGGATTTTCATTGATTCTCTGCCCACCATGTTTACAAAATAAGTAAATAACACTGAAGAGACAGCCAGAAGAAGTGTAAGAATATTAAGTGACCACTCAATTCTCATGTATATGAATCATCAGCCTCAAACAACCTGCACTCTACTGTACATACCAAATACAATGTGATTACTAACAACAGCCCTCAAGGTACATATACAAGTCCAACTTTTGAGTAATGACATAGTTCAAGCTTTAGCTTTAGAGGGAGTTGCTATCAAATGATGTAAAGTTGACGCCTGGATAACAGTGCTAGGACTAGTATCTCTACTCCGTGTTGGCACAGATTGCCTAACACCTATGTTTTTGTCAACCCCACTTCTTACAACATGTATCCAAGACCGTGGAAGGCTTCTCACCAGCCGTGTTGAAGCTACCAGCAGAATCACACCAACAATGATGCACATCCTGTACACAAACATCTCAACATCAACAGCATTTCTTTTGGTACAGCAAAAGATCTCCAATTCCCTTATAAATGTAGGAATCCCAGGAAGACGACCAAGTCATTTAAATAACAGCCATATAAACCATGAATACAAAAGACGGAACACTCTAATTTAACATGGTGAACTGATGTGCACTTATTTCCAAAGAAGGAAAAAAAAAATCAGCTGTGTACTTCAGTTCAAAACATCTTTTAATGCACTAATAATATGATGGCACTTATGGACATTCCGAACAATAGAACAATATCAAGTTTCTAAAGAAACAACTTACAAACAAACTTTCTGTGATTAAAAGTTACAGATGACCCGCATTGATTCTTTCAAATGCAAATGTTTTTCTCATTAAAATTTTAAAAGAATTTAAAGGTAATATTAGGTTCACATATCCCACCAGGACACTAAAAGATACATGTTTTCAACATTTCTCTTAAAACTCTCTTCTTAATAAACATGTAAGGTGAAAACAAGTCATTCCATTTTTCTTTTTTGATAACACTGGTGTTGAGGCCAACTAGTGCACTTAAACTAATTCCACAAAGTACATGCTAACTCCCACTGACAAAGGCAGTGGCGTAGCAAGGAATTTCATCAAGGACGTTCACACTTTTGAAAGATGTCAATTAAAAATTTTGATGCGCGTGCACCAAAAGTTGTAAATCAAACAGCACAATATTTAACTAAACCATAATAAGAATTGTAACAGAAACACAATTTTATAAAATCAAGACTAACATAAAGAAGTCAACAAAAGAAATCCTATTAGTAAAAGACAAAGTATATTCGTTTCTCTTGATGAGGTTTCATCTCTTAAAATATTTTTATAATACTCATTAAAAATAACACGAAATAATTTTCTTTCTACGTAAGGCACTGCCCCATCTTAAACTTCATCATCCATTCGATTCTGCAGGTTTACTGTTAAATTTTCTTTTGTAGAGTTTGACTTTTAAACTTTCAGAATTGTTTAATAAACAATTTTCAATTAAAAATTACTTCTAACATTGCATGTTTACTTTTTACACAATTTTTAGAGGTATTTTGTAAGAATAATTGAAAAATGTAGTTAATATATATTGAAGAACTTTATATTTTGTCCCCCAAGGCCTTAGCTCGAGTGGCAAAAGGTGGAGGATATCTGGCTTAGGTCGCAGGTTCAAGCCCCACACTATGCAAAGCGAAGCCTGATATTTAAATGGAGAAGGGTAGAGGGGCGGACCCATTATCCACCAAGTTTAGAAGGTTGTGATTGGTCCAAAGGGTGGGTCACAGACGGATTTCTTGGTTATAAAGAAAAAAGAACTTTATAATTTGAATGGTAAAAATTGAATTTGATGGAGTAATAGTTATTACCACCAGTTACTAGTGCATCAGAAGTAATAATCTTGTGAATTCATTGACTGTTATAGTTGATTGATTAATTAGAACTGATTTTTTTGAAGTCTTTTGCATGAGATAATGAGAAGAAAACGCTAGATGATAATCACTATCAGTTTGGACAAAAATCTCTAAAATGATATGATTATTGGAAAAGAATTTGCACAGTTATTTTCAACCTGGTCATTATTTAATTAAAATTTGTATTGATTAGATTAAAAATAAAAGGGAGCTGCAGTGAAGAGTGAAAAACTATCATCCATCAGAAGATTGAATGATTTTTCAATTCGATCCATGTATGTAATAAAATAGAGTACCTTATTTCTTTTTATCTTTTCCGGCAATTGTAACTTTTATGTTTGTAAACTGAAAATTTTGTGATTAGCTATTTGAAAACATAATTATGTGATTTGGTGAAAAGAAATTCATAATCATATAAACATTTATGAAATTACCCTTTACAAGAATAAACATCCATTAAAACAACTTTTCAGTTATTCCCGCAGCACAGTACACTAAGTACCATTGAACCAACTACCAAGCATTAAATGAAGAAGATAAATGCATGCATGAATATAAGAAGAAAAAACAAAAAAAAAAAACTAATCTAAAAAACCACCATAGTTAGAGTTTATATAATTTCTCCATTGCGGATTGTCGTTTGAAGAATAAATTAACGCTTATACTATGTATATACATTATCCTTTAATGCATAATTTTGCACGTAGAAGGTAAAAGAGTGAAAGTAGTAGACATGAGGAGGGTAAGTAGGCGAAGTGTAATAGAAGTGAGACTAGGGGTGTACAAAATCGAACCGAAAACCGAATCAAACCGTAAACCGAAAAAAAAACCTGACTAGTGGTTTGGTATTGAAAAAAAAAAACCCGACTATATTTGGGTTGGTTTGGTTTTAACTAAAAAAAAACAACCCAAGACCAAACCAACCCAACATTATATATGTAATTTTAAAATTTTATTTTATACATAAAAATATTTACTTTGATATAATTTTAAAATATTTCTTATACTA
>JAJOOR010017551.1:0-35046 GCA_036250505.1 Solanum acaule
ATGGTGGGAACCTAGAGGAGACACTTCTACTATATGGTATCATAACTCGTATAATCTGGGACCTTTGCATTTAGATGCATTTGAGGTGCAAACTTGTCATCCTATCAAAGACTTTGGTGGGTTTCTAAAGGAGGAAGGGACACGGAACTATCCAACAATAGGAGATATTGTTCTTGAGTATGTTGTATATATACAATCTAACTTGCATCTTGCATATCTCTGTAATCAAGGTGATGAAGCTTGGTGGACGGAAATTAACAATGGTAAGTACATTGTTAAATCAATTTGGGAGCTATTGTGGTACAAAAACAGAAGGTTTTAGACATAGTGAGATTGTGGATAAAAGGGATTTCAAAACCTTTCTTGTTCGGAGAATTAGGATCAGAAAGATCCCTATGGCTTCTCTAGTGCATAGATGGAACTCTGATAATTCTTGGAATTGTAGACGTTCTATAATTTTGGAAGAAGATACTATGGAACATCTTTTTCTGATAGGATAACATGTTATAAGAATTTGGAGCCACTTAATTAGTGCTATTGTAAATGTGAACCCTATTCTCAACTTGAAACAGTCCATAAGGTTGTGGTGGGCAGTAGAAGGCAATTATACACTAAAGGTAGTTTTCAAAGCTATCCTTAAAATATTTTATAGTTTCTGGGGAAGCGAATGAATACTATTATTCATGGAGGTTCCTTTCAGAATTTAGAGTGCTATGGGGTATTAAAGATATAATTTTATAATGCATTCTCGTTAGATTAAAAGGGAAATGTAGCAGCAACTCTTGGCCTCTTATTCTTTCATATTTGAAATAGTACAAACTTTAATTCTCTTTTAGAATTGTTAGATGGAACCGTCATCCAACTAATTTACAGAAGTGCAACATTGATTGGGCATCTAAAAAAAATTATGGTCCTAGTTCAATATTCTTTTGTATCAGATATCATAGTGGTAATCTAGTAGTAGCTAAAGGTTTTAGAATTCTGATACAACTAACATAGTAGCGGAAGCTAGAGCTATAAGGGAGAGTCTTAATTACTGTATTGAGCATGAAATTGCTAATATCATATTCAGACTGACTCTTTAGTTCTGGTGCATATTTTAGAGGAGAGTTAGAAAGTGTCATGGAGTGTGGCATAGGAGAATAGTATCATCAGGATATTGAGAAGAGATATTTCGCAAGAGTAAACATTCCCTTAGAAAAGGAAATACCCTTGTAGATTTTTTTAATAATTTAGTTTTATCTTTTGCAGGTGATTTTTATATTGACCAATTTCAAATAATTCATAGCACATAAAAGAGGATACTTAATCTAGCCAAATATGGTACATCATGCATAAGAAGGCATCTACATAATTAACAGAGCAAATAGTGGTATGTGTATCATAGTCCATGATCCATTACTGATTACATGTAATTTCAATCTGCTAAGGTAAAAATTTCTAGAATGATAAGCTAAAGTTTGATGTAAATTCAATAGATTTGTGTACTTCCACCTGGTGAGAGCTTGGGGTGTCCATTAGTACCAAATCAAAATTTTAGTTTCAACCAAAAATCAACATCAACAAGGTGGATTTGTAGAAACCTACAAAAGGATGCAACATAAATTTTCTCTGATATCATTGTGGTAGAATCGTCAAAACAATGCCTTAAACAATGTTATTAATCCTCAATGGGGTTCAATCTATTGAGACTTCGTAGGGAGATAAAACTACAATGAGATAGAGCTGAAACATAGAGCCTTAATTTTGGTCATAGTATATGTGGATAGTGGATCTGCACATTTTGAAGGCTAGAGTTAAGCTTTGGTGCAATAGTAGAACTTGTTTTACATGATGAGTTACATTAAAACCAAGATCTGCACCTAATAGTAGTAGATCTAACCGAGGGATTCACAACTCCCATGATGATTGGTTTTAGAGACAAAAAAGGTAGAGTGATGAGATGATGAACTAACCTTAGAGTTTCGATTGGTTGAAATGAGTGAAGCCGAGAGTGATTCCATCACCATGTCATCGCCTGAAAACCATAAGAGGATATGCACTAAAATCCTTTTAACATTGGAGGGCAAGAATTAAAGATAACACTTTGATTGTAGATAGAATTAAAGATATCTCATTGATTGTAGCTTGAATCACAACAATGAAATTGTATGAAGATTTGGATTTTAGAGGAGCGTATATGGAATAAGCTGGAAGCTTCCGACTGTTCATGTTCTCAATTTTCTAATATACTTTTTTTTAATTATTTCTATCAGATATTTTGTACCCTTTGCTTATGCTTCTGTTTCTGGACCTAATCACTTTTGGGCTCGGTTATTTGTAAATATTCTCTTTGTTTTTATGAATAAATGGACCTCGCCTGATTAAAAAGTGACTTGTTTTTTTTAAAGTAAGTCAATTCAAATAGGATCTTATATGAAAGTACTTTCTTCATTAGAAGATCAGATACAATCCACATTAATTAGGGTAACGTCTCTCACTTATGTTTTTAATTTTTAATTACCTTTCTTGATTTAAACACCATATATGGTTAAGGATTGGTTGATGGTTGATATCCTCCTATCATAAATTAAGCGAACAGGTGGCCAAAATTATCAACCTAGCATACACGTTTATAACAAACTGGTTTTAACTAGTATAAAAGTATGACAATTTTCAGAAAGTGCACGTTTTGTTTCGAAATTTAAGGCTAGTGTGTAAGCAAAACATAATGCACATCAAGATCTCAAATACATTAATATTACAAAGATTTGTATAATATAATAATATACCTGAAGCATGAATCACAAAATTGGTCCATTTACCGCCATGCCTTGCCCTAGCTTATGTTACCACAACCATCAATGATGGAACATGTGTAAAATATGTTGTTACCCTAATAAAAGGTTGGAGAACCAATTTGTAGAGGTTAATTAAGACTTTATCAGCTACGTCAATCAAATAATTGGTGTACAAATGAGATCTCTTCTTTATTAAATCTTATTTATGGGCTTTACATTAATTAGGCCACAAATAAAATAATAAGTTACATTCTCCCACATGGACAATGACCACATAACTATAATATATTTAGTTGCACATACAATTAAATTTTTCTTAAATATTTATCATACATACCACAATGTGAATGTAAAGTTGAAAGGAAAAGGAATATACAGATTTTTGGCATTGGAGTAGGTTCTACGAGTCCAACCTACGAACTATAGGGGTTTCTACAAGTCGTAGGAAGGGATTCATTGACTTGAAGATGAGTTTTTGGAATTTCAAGTTTCTGAAGTTTTAACTACGAATGAGCAGGTGGAACGGTAAGAAGTTTGACGAGTCATAGGTGGGTTCCGTAGGAAGGTTCCAGACTCAATAAAATTTTTAAACTGAAACTTGGTTTCTTATAGATGGGTTCTATAAACCATAGGAATTTAGACGGACCATAGAAAGGTCATGGAAAGTATGGTGAATTTTGGATTTGTGAAGTTGGTACTATGATTGACTAGTGCATACCATAGGAAGTTCTACGGATTATGGTTTTCTCAGAAGTTTTCTCAACAATTTATGATTTCCTCAAAGTTTATGATTTAAGTTTATGTTATGATGGTCCAATGTTACATTGACCTTGTCTCATGATTTATCAATTTTCTTATCAAAATTTGATATGTTTTAATTGGTCATGCATCATCATGTTTACAAGACTTATAATGTTTCACATTTATGTTTATGCATATTTTCCATATTCAGTACATTGGTATTGATGCATATATCTTTTATGCCTATATTATTTCATATTATCAGAACCAATGTTCCTCCATTCAGTCGTGGTTAGGTGGATTGATAAGCTGCTTACAGAGATTTGGAGAGTCCTCATGGTTCAGGGACCTGTCTCCCACATATCTTTTATTGCTTTCGGTCATTCCAATTTTTAGACTTATTTCGTGAGCTAGGGCTTGTCCTAGGCACACATAAGATATAGAGGCTTGTTGTCAAACTTAGTATGATTCCGCATTTACAGTCTTTGTACTCTGATTTTTGTGTCATGTTGAGAGGAAGTAGTGGGACTTATATTCTTCTTTGTATCTTTATTTCTATTATGTTTATCTTAGTGTCATGCCTATATCAAGTGTCTTGTTTAGGGTCTCTCGGGATCTTATTCATCATGTCATGTCTATGGGCTAGTTTGGGTAATGACACAAGGAATTCTTGCATATAAAAGAACTAGGGCCTAACCCCCCCCCCCCCCCCCCACAACAAGCACATCCTCTTGCCAAATTAGCATTGAAATATAACATTATTTATGAATTTGAGTCTAATGAGTTATTAGAATACGAATTCATCAAACCCCCCAAACTTAAACTATTTCTTGTCCTTAAGTAAAACATTCACTAAGCATAGTATTTAAGTTCAGTCACACCCAAGATAATATTTTGCACAATTACATAGTAGACTCATTATAACAAAAAACAAAAAACTCTATCTACAAACAAAACTTTTTAAGATTTTTCTTTCAAAATGTCTTTCATTCAAAGCTCTTTTGAAGCACAACACTTGGATAATTCTTCATTCCAGAACGATTTCAAAACATCTCACGTCAATGACATCCACTTTTAAGGTTTGCCCAAGAATTCACACGAATTTGTCACATTTATACAGCTTAATTATAATAGAGACGTCATAATTCAAATGCATGATGTAATGCCACTCACACAAGAGAGACTCCCGCACACACATATGAATGACAATTACAGGGATTATAGATCATGAAAAACACTCACTTTCAATGAATTTAAGTATACACACATTGAACCATACACTTGCCCTATATATAAATCACCACTAATATATATTGACAAGGCTCAAAATCCCAAGAACTTGTGGGTTTAAAATAGGCTTGGGAAAAAGGTATGGTATCATTTGGTTAAGTGACTAGTATGTCTCCCTAATGCTTTCCTTTTGTTTGAGCACTCCACTCAAATTTTCAGTTCACTTCAACCTTATTTCTCCCTTTTAATGATGTCAACTCATTTGAAACGCCCATTCTTCTTTTTACTTAAGGAATGTGCTAACTATGAGCAAGCACCAACATTTTGTTTTCCTTCTTAACATTGTTTCATCTATGAATTCACTAAAGAACTTCTCATTTTTATATTATGGCGCTCTATGTTTCTAGCTCATTTCTCTTTGTTCTCTTGGTGCACAAAACGCCAAAACTTAGGCTTTTGTCTACATCACAACTTATTCAATGTTTCCTCTCCCAAACTTAGGATTTTAACTTACATCACAAGTTATTAGCATTTAGGTCAACATGAGGGTCAAAAAAATAGAGGAGCATAATTGTCCCGACCCGAGCCTACACCATTGACATGGCCAGCACTCAAGAACCATTGCTGGTCCCCTAGCGAACCCTAATCCTGGTTGACTACAAGCGGAAGACTAACTCAAGCATACAAAGCTTAAAAATGAATAAAATTCTTTGAACTCAATAACAAGTCTTTAACTCAAATGAATAACTATGAATAAAAATAATATATTCAACACGCCATAAAATAGGCAACTTAAGTCTTTAAAACATTTAATAAAATAAATGAACAGACTTCTTAAACTCTATTTTCTACCTATGAAGCCTCTAACTGAAAAAGATGGATATCGGGACAAGACTCATAACATATAACTGAAAGTACAAGTGGAACCCTTTGGAAGCAAGGATGCTCACTATAGCAAATCGAACTGCATGTGGTATCAACGAAGCGCCTATTGATGATCCTGAATACTTGTATATGCATCATGAAATGATGTAGGCCAAATGGCTCAATACATGGAATGTACAAGCATGTAAGAGGGATTCTAAAGGATAACATAAGCTTGAACTTGATAAAAAGGGAAACATACTTACCTCTTCACAACTCACTCAACTCAACTAAACTCAAGGAATACTCAAGGATATTCAAAACTACTCAAACTTACTCAACTCAGAAGTACTCAAGGGTAAGATACTCAACTCAGAAGTACTCAAGGGTAAGATACTCAACTCAGAAATAAGGTTCTGAACTCAGTGAAATGGGGCTCAACTCAACAATAATGGCTGGATTGGGTATGGAACGGGGTTACTCTTATCATCTCTGTCATACCAACTACAATTTTCCCGCATTACTATTCAAAACCAACTAAGGGGTCTCATTTAGCTATTTCTCATAGCAAAACCTCATCCTCCTCTTCCTCCTCATATATAGTCTTAGACGGAATTATCACACCATCATTATCATGATAAGAACATTAACCTTCTCCTTCTAACATCACTCTACTACTAAAAGGACCTCTGAAAAGATATATCCCATACTCTCTTGAACTCATTATTATCTTATTCTCAATACATGACCTGATTTCTCATCTTATCATTTCCCCCTTAGGTCTAAAGCTGGCACTTGAAAGCTATGAACCTATTCCATCATCTCTCAACTGGTCTACATCCTCTTTAACAACTTAAATACTATTTTCCCACCTATTACACCTCATTACTCAATCAGGTCTATAACCTCCTAAATATCATGAAGCTCTCAAGCAAATCATAAGCCTAGATTAGATCTACCAGTTCATGAATACTATTATCTCTTATTCAACACATGCATTTCGACTCCTCTAACACGATGGCACATCGACATCAACTCTATTTTGGTTAAAATATACTCTATCTCATCATGACTAGTAACTATTCATCTTCCTTCTATGAAGAACTCTCCACAAAATTCTTATTTCCTATTTAACTCATAATGAACTCATCACTTATAACTGACTGGGTGCATGATTGCAATAACATATCTGTCTCCATCATTATATCTTATCCTTAGATTACTAAACCTCTGCATACTTTTATGTTAACTTAAGGGGCACTCTTTTCTACTACTTCTCATAATCTCGTAGCTTATGCTACCTTTTCGGGTGATAATATTACTAAAGCTGTACTACACACTTCCTCCTAAAGATCTCAGCTGAAACGGGGCTTAGAGAAGAGAGTACAACTCTCTTTTAACTTTAACTCATAATTCATATGAACATGAGCGTATTCCTTTGAAACTCAACACTTAACTCACTCCTGGGCTTCTCTCAAGCCCCTCTGGAGTCTCATGACTTTCTCAAGATGTTTCTAAGAATAACTCATCCATAAGGATCTTTGGCTCTACTTTTAAACCACATATAGTATGAGGGGTAGTCTAATGAATCTGAGAAATGCATAAGTTAGAATAAATCTCTATGACATAGCTCTATTGCACGATTAAGAGTATGAAAGAAGGGAATTTTTTCCTAAATGTCTATAGTCACTTATTTATAGAAGTGGGGCCCTCACAACCACAATAAGATCCTACGTGGCACGACTTATATACACCCTAGGACAGTTGAACTCTGTGCTTTGATACAAAGTTTGTCACGACCCGAGCCTACACCTTGGACGTGGCCAGCACTCGAGAACCATTGTTGGTCTCTAGAAAACCCTCATCCTGGTTGACTACAAACGGAAGACTAACACAAGCATACAAAGCTTAAAATTGAAAAAAAATATCATTGAACTCAATTACAAATCTTTAACTCAAATGAATAACTCTGAATAAAAATAATATATTCAACTTGCCATAAAATAGGCAACTTAAGTCTTTAAATCATTTAACATAATAAATGAACAGACTTCTGAAATTCTATTGTCTATCTTTGAAGCCTCTAACTAACAAAGATGGAAGTTAGGACAAGACCCACGACATATAACTGAAAGTACAAGTGGAACCCTCCGAAAGCAAGGAGGCTCACCATAGCTAACTCAAACTGCAAGTGGTATCAACGAAGTGCCTACTAATGATCCTGAATACCTCTATATGCATCATGAAATGATGCAGGCCAAATTGGTCAGTACATGGAATGTACGAGCATGTAAGGGGAATTCCAAAGCATAACATAAGCTTGAACTTGATAAAAAGGGAAACATACATACCTCTTCTCAACTCACTCAACACAACTCAAAGAAACAGAATTCAACTCCACTCAAGGAATACTCAAGGATACTCAAAACTACTCAAACTTACTCAACTCAAAAGTACTCAAGTGTAAGATACTCAACTTAGAAATAAGGTTCTCTACTCAGTGAAATGGGTCTCAACTCCAGAAGATGGTACTCGACTCAATGAAACATAGTTCACCTCAAAATACTCAGCTCAAGAAACTCAAGAACAAAGCAACAATAAAAGATGCAATATATGAAAAGCTTTTAAAATAGTATATATCAACTCAATGTATTGAAGAACATAATAACAACTCAATTTGTATATAATAAAATATAATATAACTATGTGGGAGTTTCGCTAACTGACAATCATCACTTTGAGCTATTAGAGATACAACGTCTCGCCCACGTTGCCAGAACTATCCTATAGCTTGCCGTGGAATAGAACCTTTCAACTAAGTGGATCCACTAGTCTATGCTAAAAAGCATTAAACAATCATCTAAAATGTATGACCCTTTCTACCCATGTTGGCTACATAGTTTTTGGAGACTTGAGTTATTATGAACTCGTCCCCATATCGTTGCTCAATACTACTCCCAAAATATACTCAGCTCATATGTTTAAAAACATAATTCTTTCTGTGGTTTGAGATTATTACTCAAAATCTTTCTCTAAAAAGAGATGTTAATCAAACTACTTAAAACTCTTTTGGAAATCTGAGTTTCCTCCTTTTGTAAATGTAAAATTATTTACTCTTGCAAATACTTAGTTCCCAGATATCATTTTAAAGAAAATGAACTTGACTCTAATCTTTCTCAACTCAAGTGCTAAAGTCTTAAAACAAGTTTAGAAAATTTGTAAAAATACTTCTCATAATAATGTTAATGCCGAATTATGGACGTGAACGACTATATTCGAGGTTTTCAATAACCATACTTAGAACTCAATACTCGAGACTCAACAACTCAGAACTCAAGAACTTCAATGGTAATACTCGTTTCAAGAATACTCAATTGGGAGATTTCATGAGGAATTATAGGCATGAGCTACTCAGCTAAAAGACTCAAAGATACTTCTCGTCTCCAGACTACTTGACTTATAGGGTTCATGCGGAATTATGGGCATCAACATCTCAACTTAAGGACTCCATGGGTATTATGTAATAGTCCCATGATTAGGAATAAAATCTAAAAGGTATTAGGAACTCAATACTCAAAACTTAGAACTTGGAGATATTACTACTCTCAAAGATCCTCAATTTATGAAGGTCATGTAGAATCTATGAGCATGAACAATTTGACTCGGGGGTATAAATAACATTATGGAACTCATGTATATGAATCTTCTCATTCTCATACTTACTTCCTCAAAACTTAATTCAAATCGATAGTTGGTCTCAAAGGATTCAAAATTGAACTCAAAAGCTTTATTAAACTCTACTCTTAACTCTCTTTTGAATATGAATTATGAATCCAATAGTTATGGTACATGATATGAAGGATCTTGTGATAATAAAGTAGATTGATGAATACATTCTCCTCACTCTAATACTCACTTACTCGAGTCTTGAAACAAGTTGTCAGAAATTTTAGAAGACTCCTTAAAAAGACTCAAACGGACTTTCTCAAAATGTTCGAATCAACTCTCAAGACTTAACTATTGACTCTAACTTGAATTTGAATTATGAATTCAAGGTGATGATTCATGTTATGAATGATTTATAGGTGTGTAGAAGTAGTTTAGAGTGATTAGAATTGTCACGCCTCTAATCCCATTAAGACGGACAGGGACCTGATGCCCTAAAGGCCCGAGAGAACCAACATGTAACCTATGCTCACTATGCATATAACTATGACAATCTTGTGACAAATTCACATAGGATGCAGCGATACGAACCAACATAAGTAGACCCAAAACTTATATACAAGACATAGTCGTTGAGGCCACAACTTGTTAAGACGCAACTAAACCATATACATAAATCTACAAAGCCTCTAAAAGATAGAAAACCTTAGAGTAGGTCGGGACAGACCCCGTCTTACCCTTAACTATGATACAATACCAAAATGAATATACCAAGGACTCAGTGAAGCTCCGAATCAACCTGGAGCTCACCAAAAGTAGCTGAGTGTCGTGTGCTCCTATTAAGGAGGTCTACTAGCTGGAGTACCTGTGCCTGCAACATGAAATGCAGCGTCCCTTATGAGGGACGTCAGTACGAAAAATTTACTGAATATGTAAGGCAATAACATATATAAAATAAGAGTTTGAATGAAACCAAATATCAATATATGTGTGCATAAATCAGAACAGAAGGCCACCTTTATTAAATCTTGTGGGATCATGAATGTTACATTCTTGTCTTTACCTTTCTGTGTGTTATGATCTTTATAAGGCATGTGATACGAATGACCAGCTGATCAGCGGTAGAAGAGGATGACCCATGCTAGGCATTTTAACCCCTGGGATGCAATCCTCATAATTACACAAATTGGGATCGACCCATGCTAGGCTTTCACCCCTGAGTTGCCACGCTTCTATACCAATTGGGATTGGCCCAAGCTAGCTTTCACCCCTGAGCTACAATCTTATATAACAATTTGGATCGACCCATGCTAGGCATTTTCCCCTGGGCTTCAACCCATAATTACATAGATTGCTTCACTTAGATTCTTTAATCTTTGAGATTGTTGTTTTGGTGGTCATAATCATTTTTGAGATTTGGAAATATGGACCAGTAGTAGAAGACATGAAAATAATGCTTCAAGGAAGTAACAATGACATAATGGGATATGTAAGATCAATGCATTACTTGTGAGCTTAAATGGCACAATTGACTTCAACTAACTAAGATGAGGATTCACCAAACTTGGTTTTGCAAATATCATTTATATATCAGCACATACGAGGATAATTACACAAGTATAGAGTACTAAACATATAATGAAGTAATTCTCTACACTAATGAGAGGGGGAAATATTGTTAGCTATTTGGAGATCGTACGCTGCCACTATGTTTCCTTTAATAGGAATAGAACTTAGGAAATTCACTTATTGATAATAATCGCAAGTATCAGATTTCATGCCGAAGAATATTGAATCGAATAGCCTTACATACCTTGTCCTCTGACCAATACAACTATCACGATTCAGCCTCCCCTTTTAGGTTTTAATCTACAATACAAGTCATGATAAACAAAAATTAGCAGTTATCACAGTAGCTAACATTGACGGATAATGAGCCCATACAATTCTTAAAATAATGTGTATCACCACACCCTACTTCTCTGCCCAATACATACATTATATATCATTTTCCAAGATTACCCAAGCTGCACCATCAACAATACACATATAACAACCTCAAATATTCTTTATCATACAACCAATTATTGAACTCACCACCCCCTTGAGTTCTTTATGACCCAAAAATCCTCATTCAAACTCATACATAAATAGGAAGAAAATGGAGCAGTCACCTTACCTCAATTTTTGCAACTTCTCCTTATAACTTGAATTCCTCTAGAATTTCAACTTCCCTTCACACTTAAACCAAAGAAGAAGAGAAAAGTATCTTAATAATTATGGAAAGTGAGAAGTAACTTGTGGGAACTTCTACCTTGCACTTATAATTAAGCATGAATAACATGTTTTCTAGTCTTCCATGGGAGAATTAGGCTAAATCCATGAGTGTTTCCCTTACCTTGATTTGCAGATATGAGGGTTTCTTCAAGAACCCTAGAAGAACTTTAAGGTTGCTGTTTTAATCCATAAGAGAAAAGAGAGAGAGAGAGGTGGAGTTAATTACTAATGTTGTGTGTTAAAAATGAGTGAGAATAGTAGCCAATATATCTTATATTGAGCTTTCTTCACCTTTAAGTATATCCTCTACAACTTCCTTCTTTTTAGCCACTAATTGGTCAAATAGGTGATGCACCTGCTTATGTACAACAAGCTGCTCAAAAGGTCAAAGTAGGTGATTCACCTAGTTGCCCTTTTCCTTAGTTGGGATTAACTTATATTGGGCCTTGGCAGATTGGCTGTTGGGTTTTAAATTTTATTTTCATTTTATTTAACTTAGTTTGGGCCTCAAGTGAGTCCATTATCATAGGCCCAAATTTGATTCATAAACCTTGGCCTTTTTAACTAGATCCATATAGCTCAAGTATGTGATGCATCTACTTGGTCCTTTGGACTGGTCAATAAGTCAAATTAGGTGATGCGCCTACTTGTCACCTACTAGCTTAATTAAGTCAAGCAAGCAACTCACTTATTTTATTCCATTTTCTAAATATTAATCCCTTTTGCTTTAACTTAGCACTTAACTTTCAACTTTAAGCTCAATTACCACCTTACCGTCTCGAGTTTAAATACTCCCGTTGGAGTAACTTGAAGTACACATGCTGAAATGTGCGAGGCATCACATCACCTTCCGAGCTAGTTTAAACCAACGCTAATCATATCAGAAACATGGTCTCTCACCTATACTATAAGGCTATGCCAAGTATCAAAAGAATAGAACAAGCATATGCATAATACGGGCTGTTACATCCTCCCCCTTAAAACATTCGTCCTCGAATGTTAGCTTGGTCATCCAGCCCAATCAATTTCAAGCCTAAGTTAGCACTACTATTAATCACATTGAACATATAGACTTGTACTTACTTGTCAACACCTGAACTCAACATTCTCATCTTTTTCATTAGTCTGGCAGAGATGAGGATGCTTCAATTTCATTGTTTCTTCTGCTTCCCATGTAACTTCTTCTACTTGTTGGTTCCTCCATAATACTTTTACAGAAGCTACTTCTTTATTTACTAACTTCCTAAACTGTCGATCCAGAATAACAATAGGTACTTCTTCATAAGTGAGATCTCTCATAACCTGTACATCTTCAGTAGGAGTAATACGAGATGCATTACCTACGCATTTTTGAAGCATTGAGACATGAAACACCAGATGAACTGATGAAAGCTCTTGTGGTAGCTCTAACTTATAGGCTACTTGGATAACTCTTTGAATAATCTTATATGGCCCTATATAGCGGGGACTCAACTTTCCTTTTTTACCAAACCTCATTACCCCTTTCATTGGAGATACTTTCAAGAACACTCAATCCCCTATGGAAAACTCGAGTCCTCTTCTTCTAACAGCTACATATGATTTGTGTCGACTTTGAGCCGTTGCTAACCATTGTTGTATCACCTTAACTTTTTTCCATAGCTTGATGAACAAGGTCTAGCCCAAATAAGCCAGTTTCACCTGTTTCAAACTAGCCAATTGGGGATCTACATTTTCTACCATATAAAGTTTCATAAGGTGCCATTTTAATAGTTGAATGGTAATTATTATTGTATGCAAACTCGATTAATGGCAAATGATCATCCCAACTACTTTTGAAGTCTAATATACAAGCTCGCAGCATATCCTCAAGTGTTTGAATTATATGTTCTGCCTGACCGTCTGTTTGAGGGTGAAAGGCTATACTTAAATTCACTTGTGTTCCCAAACTCTTCTGAAATGACTTCCAAATACTTGTAGTGAATTGAGATCCCCTATCAGATATAATAGAGATTAGCACTCCATGTAGTCGAACTATCTCTTTAATATAAAACCTTGCGTACTCTTCAACTGTATAAGTTGTCTTCACCGGCAAGAAGTGTGCTGATTCGGTGAGTCTTCAACTATTACCCATACGAAATCAAACGTCCAAAATGAGCGAGGCAAACTAGTGACAAACTCCATGTTGATCATGTCCTACTTCCAAATTGGAAGTTCTATACGCTACGTATAACCTCCAAGCTTTCGGTGCTCTACTTTTACTTGTTGACAATTTGGACATTGAGCCATAAATTTCGCAAGGTTCTTCTTCAAGTCACCCTACCAATCCATTTTTTTCAAGTCATGATACATTTTAGTTGACCCTGGATGGACAGTTTATCTTGAATGATGTGCTTCCATCATAATCCTCTTTCTTGATTCATCTACATTAGGTACACAAAATCTATTTTGACATCGAAGTACTCCCTCTTGCGTAAGCTCAAATGCCTTTGTCATACCCTGTTGTAGATTCTTCTTAATTTGTAATAGAATAGGATCAGTGTATTGCTTCTCTTTCACTTCCACTACTAATGAGGATTCTGCCGCATTTTGTATAATAACCCTTTCGTCTGGAGATTCAAGAAAGCGAACACCCAAGCTAGCTAGTAGACATAGATCCTTAGTTATTCCTTATCTTTCCACAGACTGCTCGTAAGTGCTTGTCATTATTTTACAAATTAACGCATCATCTACTACATTTTCTTTCTCGTGATGATACAAGATATCAATGTCATAATCTTTTAATAGTTTCTGCCATCTTTGCTGCCTCATATTTAGGCCCTTTTGCTTAAAGATATATTGAAAACTCTTGTGATCACTGTATATGTCAACATGAACTCCATCCAAGTAGTGGCACCAAATATTCAATGCAAATACAACTGCTGCTAGCTCTAGATCATGTGTTGGATAATTTTTCTCATATGGCCACAACTGCCTTGAGCCATAAGCTATTACTTTACCATGCTGCATCAATACACATCCTAGGCCCACTCCCGAAGCATCACAATACACTACATACCCTTCCGTTCCTTCTTGAAGTACCAATACAGGTGTAGAAGTTAATTTATTCTTCAACTCTTGGAAGCTTCTTTCAGGTTAATTTATTCTTCAACTCTTGGAAGCTTCTTTCACATGAATCTCTCCGTTGAAACTTGGTTTCTTTGTATGTTAGCTTCGTTAAGGGTGCATCAATGGAAGAGAATCCTTCAATGAACCTTCTATAATAACCTGCCAATCCAAGAAAACTACGGATCTCTATAGGCGTTGTAGGTCTTGGCCAGTTTTTCACGGCTTCTATCTTTAGAGCATCAACCTTTATTCCTTTGTCAGATACAATATGACCTAAGTGATCATGAAGAATTTGTAAAACCTGCCGCAAGTGATCAACATGGTCATCTTCCGATCGTGAATAAACAAAAATGTCGTCTATGAATACTATCATGAACACATCTAGAAATGGCTTGAACACCCTTTTCATCAAATACATAAAAGCTACTGGTGCATTTGTTATCCCGAATGACATGACTAAAAACTCAAAATAACCATACCGTGTCCAGAAGCTATCTTGGAAATATCTTTGTCTTTGACCCTCACTTGGTGATAACCCGACCTCAAGTCGATCTTTGAAAAACACTTAGCACCTTGTAACTGATCAAACAAATCATCAATTCTAGGGAGGGGATATTTGTTCTTAATTGTTACCTTATTCAACTGCCGGTAGTCAATACACATTCTTAATGAGCCATCTTTCTTACGCACAAATAAAACTGGTGCTCCCTGTGGGCACATGCAAGTCCTTATGAATCCTTTTTCTAATAACTCTTTTAATTGCTCCTTCAACTCCTGTAATTTTGCTAGGGCCATTCTATATGGAGAGATGAAGATAAGTTGAGTATCTAGAATCACATCAATACTAAACTCTACTTCTCGTTCTGGAGGCAAACTCGGAAGATCTTCAGGAAATACATCAAGAAATTCATTTACCACAGGAATGGATTGAAGAGTTGGTGGCTCTGCATCTATATTTTTCACTCTGACTAGATGACATATGTATCCTTTGGACATCATCTTCTTTGCCTTAAGATAAGAAATAAATTTACCTCTTGGCGCCCAATATTACCTTTCCATTCGAGGACTACCTCTTTTGAAATCTGGAAATGCACTATCTTAGTTCGACAATCTACCGTGGCATAACAAGTAGCTAACCAATCCATACCCATTATAACATCAAAATATACCATTTCTAGCTCAACAAGATCAACCAATGCAATTACGATAAACCCTTCTAGCTATAATAGACTCACCAATTAGTGTAGATACTTCAAATGGCTTCACTAATAATTATGGTGTTCATTTGAACTTTCCAACAATCAATGGAGTAACATATGGCCATGTAGACCCTAGATCAATTAATGCACATACATTATGTGAAAAGATGGACAATGTACCTTAACCACATCCGGCGAGGCTTCCAAATTTTGTTGATCCCCTGGAGCATATGTGTGATTCTGAACTCAACTAGAATTAGTTGCTCCCTTAGATCCTCTACCACGATCAGTAGGCATCTGTCCCCTACCTAAAGAAGGTTCTAATGATGAGGATTCATCAACTGATCTAGTAGGTTGTGCCACACCACCCACACCCCTATGAGGGCAATTTCTCATCATATGACCCGGTGTACCACACCAGAAACAAACATTTGTCCCAAACTGACATGCACCTAAATGATTTCTTCCACATTGTTTACAAGACTGTTGAGAAGATCTTGATTGGCTCATACTTCCCTACTCATGGTACCCCGTTGTTCGTGAACCTTGGTTTTCACCTCTTTGCCCAAACTGATTGCCCCTAGACTCTTGAAACCGAGGTGGGGCACTAACTGTAAAGTAGGAAGATGATGGCCTAGGCGGTCTGTTAAATAACCGAGGTCTAAACTCACCTTGGGATGGTGTAAACTGCCCCATGGATCTGGCCCTCTTAGAATGCCCTGTTTCTGACTCTTGTGTCTTTCTTCTTTGCCTTTGATCTTCCAACTTTTGCGCAAAAGCTTGCATCCTTGCTATATCCCTATCTTTATTCAACGAAGCAATGGTACAATCTCAAACCATATATGAATCTAATCTATCCACATATCAATTAACTCTATCCTCCATAGTAGCTACTACATTAGGAGCATACCTAGCCAAGGAATTAAATTTGAGATTGTACTCTCTCGTGCTCATACTTCCTTGGTGGAGATTTAAGAACTGATCTGCACGGGCCTCTCGGATCTCCAATGGCAGGTAATGGTCAAGGATTGCCATTTTGAACTCTTTCCATGTAGCTGAAGGTGCATCTATTCCTCTAGATTGCTTCCAAACTTCATACCACAATATAGACACACCCTTTAATCTATATACTACTAGCTCAAGTGCTTCTTTACCACTTACATGCATAACATCGAAAGTGCATTGGATCTAATTTATAAAGTCTTGTGGATCTTCATTATGATCTGACCCGGTGAATGATGGAGGGTCTAAATTAAGGAAATCAAGTATCCGTGTGCCAGCTGGTCTATCTACATCCCTAGTACCTGCAACTAGACCTTCTTTCCTTTTGCCATGGCCAACAATTATACGAGTCAATAATTCGACTGAATTTCTTAAATCTTGCTCGATAGCATTAATAGGGGGTTCCTTAGGTTCAGCTTCCCTTCTTAGTTCTTTTGGAGATGGAGGCATTGGGGAAGTCTGTGATAGAGACTCATCTTGAGCCTCACTTTGAACAACTTGACTAGGTGGTGGTTGGCTGGTCCCTCCTTGAACAGCCACATCTACTCGCTTACCTGTACTTTTACTCCTTCTCGAAAGTGACATCTTTTCTATAATAAATAAATTCAGAAGTTAGACTCACCTACAATATTGGTTCTATCGCACGATCTAAGGAATTAAAGAAAAGAGACAAATCATGCATGTCCCGTAGTCTCCTGTTTATAAATGTGGTGCACAACACATCCATAAGCAAGATTCTACACAGACACGGCTTTGTAGACTCTCTAGGATGACCTGCTCTGATACCACTTTTGTCATGCCTCTAATCACATTAAGACGGACAGGCACCCGATGCCCTAAAGGCCCGAGAGAACCAACATGTAACTTGTGCTTACTATGCATATAACTATGAAAATCTTGTGACAAGTTCACATAGGATGCAACTATATGAACCAACATAAGTAGACCCAAAACTTATATACAAGACATGTTCGTTGAGGCCACAACTTGTTAAGACGCAACTGAATCATATACATAAGTCTACAAAAGCCTCTAAAAGATAGAAAACCTTAGAGTAGGTCAGCACAGATGCCTCCTTACCCTTAACTACGATACAATACCAAAATGAATCTACCAAGGACTTAGTAAAGCTCTGAATCAACCTGGAGCTCACCAAAAGTAGCTGAGTGTCGTGTGCTCCTATTGAGGAGGTCTACTAGCTGGAGTACCTGTGCTTGCAGCATGAAATGCAGCGTCCCCTGTGAGGGACGTCAGTACGAAAAAATGTACTAAATATGTAAGGCAATAACATATATAAAATAAGAGTTTGAATGAAACCAAGTATCAATATATGTGTGCATAACTTAGAATAGAAGGACACCATTGTTAACTCTTGTGGGATCATGTATGTTACATTCTTGTCTTTACCTTTATGTGTGTTATGATCATTATAAGGCATGTGATATGAATCACCAGCTGATCACTGCTAGAAAAGGATAAACCATGCTAGGCATTTTAACCCCGGGGATGTGGTCCTCATAATTACACAAATTGGGATCGGCCCATACTAGGCTTTCACCGTTGAGCTGCCACCCTTCTATACCAATTGGGATCGGCCCATGCTAGGCTTTCACCCCTGATCTGCCACCCTTATATATCATTTGGGATCGACCCATGCTAGGCATTTGCCCCTGGGCTGCCACCCATAATTATACAGATTGTTTCACTTATATTCTTTAATCTTTGAGATTGTTGTTTTGGTGGTCATAATCATTTTTATGATTTGGAAATACGGACCAGTAGTAGAACACATGAAAATAATACTTCAAGGCAGTAACAATGACATAAGGGGATATGTAAAATCAATGCATTACTTGTGAGCTTAAATGGAACAATTGACTTCAACTAACTAAGATGAGGATTCACCAAACTCGGTTTTGCAAATACCATTTCTATATCAACACATAGGAGGATAATTACACAAGTATAGAGTACTGAACATATAATGAAGTAATTTTATGCACTAAGGAGACGGGGAAATATTGTTAGCTATTTGGAGATCGTACGCTGCCACTATGTTTCCTTTACTAGGAATAGAACTTAGGAAATTCACTTATTGATATTAATCGCAAGTATAAAATTTTATGTCGAAGAATATTAAATCAAATAGCCTTACATACCTTGTCCTCTAACCAATACAACTATCACGATTCAGCCTCCCCTTTTAGGTTTTAATATACCATATAAGTCATGATAAACTAAAATTAGCAACTATCACACCATGAGCCCCGTAAAACAGTAGCTAACATTGACGGATAATGAGCCCATACATCCCTTAAAATAATGTGTTTCACCACACCCTCCTTCTCTGCCCAGTACATACATTATATATCCTTTACCAAGATTACCCAAGCTGCACCAACAACAATACACATAAAACAACCTCAAATATTCTTTATCATACAACCAATTATTGAAGTCACCACCCCTTTGAGTTCTTTATGACATCACACCCATAAGTCCTCACTTAAACTCATACACAAGGAGGAAGAAAATGGTGCAGTCACCTTACCTCAATTTCTGAAACTTCTCCTTATAACTTTAATTCCTCTAGAACTTAAACTTCCCTTCACACTTAAACCAAAGAAGAAGAGAAAAGTATCTTAATAATTAACGAAAGTGAGCAGTAGCTTGTGGGAACTTCTGCCTTGTACTTATAACTAAGCATGAATAACATGTTTTCTAGTCTTCCATGGGAGAATTAAGCTAAATCCATAAGTGTTTCTCTTACCTTGGTTTGCAGATATGAGGGTTTCTTCAAGAACCCTAGAAGAACTTTAAGGCTACTGTTTTAATTCTTAAGAGAAAAGAGAGAGAGAGATGGAGTTAATTCTCAATATTGTGTGTTAAAAATGAGTGAGCATAGCAGCCAATATATCTTATATTCAACTTTCTACACCTTTAAGAATGTCCTCTACAACTTCCTTCTTTTTAGCTTCATTTTCAGCCACTAATTGGTCAAAGTAGGTGATTCACCTAGTTGCCCTTTTCCTTAGTTGGTTTTAACTTACATTGGGCCTTGACAGATTGGCTGTTGGGTTTTAAATTTCATTTTCATTTTATTTAACTTAGTTTGGGCCTCAAGTGAGTTCATTAGCATAGGCCCAAATGTGACCCATAAACTTTGGCCTTTTTAACTAGATCCATATAGCTCAAGTAGGTGATGCACCTACTTGGTCCTTTGGACTGGTCAATAAGTCAAAGTAGATGATGCACCTACTTGTCACCTACTAGCTTAGTTAAGTCAAACAAGCATCTCATTTATTTTATTCCATTTTCTAAATATTACTCCCTTTTGGTTAACTTGGCAGTTAACTTTCAACTTTAAGCTCAATTACCACCTTACTGTCTCGAGTTTAAATACTCCCGTTGGAGTTAACTTGTAGTACACATGCTGAAATGTGCAAGGCATCACATCACCTTCCGAGCTAGTTTAAACCAACGCTAATCATATAAAAAACATGGTCCCTCACCTATACTCTAAGGTTGTGTCAAGTATCACAAGAATAGAACAAGCATATGCATAATACAGGTTGTTACAAGGATCAAAAGGAGTGAAGGTACACTTAAAAGAGACTCAAACGGGAAAACCGACGGAAAAAGAGTGGGGGGAGGCAAAACTGGCGCCGGGTGCCAACCCCTAAGGTTCAAAGAGATAATATGGGTGCATTGCTAGCGTGCCACATCAGCACAACTAGCGCATCTGTGGCGTGTTGCACCACTATTTCCCCAGACAATTCCGACAAATTTTGTCTTTTATTTTCTGAACCTAAATCGCTTTTAATAAATTATTTTTCTCAAGTTTTCTTTAGATTCAATTACCCAACCTAAGTAGACACTAATATACTCAAAAAAACACTTAAAACACTCACTTTCATCTCAAGAAATCATCAAAACCTCAACAAAACAAGATTTAGAATGAACTTCAAGAACACCTATCAAGAACTTAATTCCTTCAACTTTTTGAGAATGAAATTGTACTGAAAATAACATGATTGGCGTGTGGTGAATGAACCCAATAATATGGAAACTTACATACCTCTTAGGGATCAAACTCATGGAGAAAATCCGCAACAAAACTCAAGAACCTTGATGAATACCTTGATCCTTTCCTTTTTTTCTCCTCTTTTCATTTCTCTTCTCTTCTTGAACTCTAAACTAAAACCCTAGGAGTATATTAGGATTATAAAAAATGAACCGAATAGGATTAGACCCTTAAAACATTACTAAAAATGAATTAAATCTGATTGGGTAAGGAAAAGACTAAAATACCCCTTACTATTTTTGGGTAACTTTCTTTAACTGGGTAGCCTGACTTCAAAAGGGAATATCTCACTTATCCGACCTCAAAACTTAGCAAACTCGGTGGCGTTGGAAAGATAATTCAAAGACCTTTCATTTTATATCTCATGGCCCATGTAAATCATGTTGTACCGAAGGTTATGGTAGTTTGAAGGTTACCAAAAACTTAAAGAAACTTAGGAATTATTTGAAATAATTCTATTTATTTCTCCTTGGAACTCAAGGTGCTACATATAGTGACCTTAAAACTTAGGAAAATCTTAAACTCCTTGGTGAAATCCCACTCACTACGAAGAATAGTTCGAGTCTTAGTTTAAAAAAAATCTAGGGTGTTACAATATCTCCCCCTTGGGATCATTCGTCCTCGAATGACGGTTGAACTGGGTATGGAACGGGGTTACGCTTATCATCTCTATCATACCAAATAAAATTTACCTGCATTACTATTTGGAACCAACTAAGTGCTCTCATTTAGCTATTTCTCATAGTAAAAAACTCATCCTCCTCTTCCTCCTTATTTAAAATCCTAGACGGAATTATTACACCATCATTATCATGATAAGAACATTAACCTTCTCCTTCTAACATTAGTCCGCTACTAAAAGGACCTCTGAAAAGATATCTCCCATACTCTCTTGAACTCATTATTATCTTATTCTCAAACTTGACCTCATTTCGCATCTTATCATCGCCCCCCTTAGGTCTCAAGCTGACACTTAAAAAGCTATAGACCTATTTTGTCATCTCTCAGCTGGTCTATTTCCCCTTTCACAGCATAAGTACTATTTTACCACCTATTATACCTCATTACTCAATCAGGTCTATAACCTCCTAAACATCATGACCCTCTCAAGCAAATCATAAGATTAGATAAGATCTACCACTTTATGAATACTCTGTTCTCTTATTCAAAAAATGCATTTCGTCTCGTCTAACACGATGGCACATCGACATCAACTCTATTTTGGTTAAAATATACTCTATCTCATCATGACTAGTAACTATTCATCTTCCTTCTATCAAGAGCTCTCTACAACATTATTATTTCTTATTTGACTCAGAATGAACTCATCGATTGTAACTGACTAGGTGCATGATTGCAATAACATAATCTTCCCCATAACTATCTATTTTCCTTAGATTACTAAACCTCTACATTCTTTTCTCTTAACTTAAGGGACACTCTTTACTACTACGGCTCATAATCTCGTAGCTCATGCAACCTTTTCGGGTGATAATATTACTCAAGCTCTACAACACACTTCCTCCTAAGGTTCTCAGTTGAAACAGGGCTTAGAGAAGAGAATACAACTCGCTTTTAGCTTGAATGCACAATTCATATGAACATCAACGCATTTCTTTGAAACTCAACACTTAACTCACTCCTGGGATTCTCTCAAGCCCTTCTGGAGTTTCATGACTTCCTTAAGATTTTTCTAAGAATAACTCATCCATAAGGATCTTCGGCTTTACTTTTCAAGAACGTTTACTATGAGGAGTAGTGGAATGAATCTGAGAAACACATGAGTTAGAATAAATCTCTATGACATAGCTCTATTGCACGATTAAGAGTATGAAAGAAGAGAAACTTTTCCTCAATGTCTTTAGTCACATATTTATTAAAGTAGGGCCGTCACAACCACAGATAAGATCCTACTTGACACGGCTTCATAGACACCCCAGGACACTTGAACTCTGTGCTTTGATACCAAGTTTGTCACGGTCCGAGCCTACACCTTGGACGTGGTCAGCACTTGAGAACCATTGATGGTCCCCAAGCGAACCCTCATCCTAGCTGACTACAAACGTATGACTAACTCAAGCATACAAAGGTTAAAACTGTATAAAATTCATTGAACTCAATTACAAGTCTTTAACTCAAATGATTAACTCTAAATAAAAATAATATATTCAGCTCGCGATAAAATAGGCAACTTAAGTCTTTAAAATATTTAACAAAATAAATGAACAGACTGCTGAAACTCTATTGTCTATCTATGAAGCCTCTAACTGACAAAGATGGAAGTCAAGACAAGATCAACGATATATATTTGAAAGTACAAGTGGAACCCTCCGGAAGCAAGGAGGCTCACCATAGCTATCTTGAACTGCATGTGGTATCAACGAAGCACCTATTGATGATCCTGAATACCTGTATATACATCATAAAATGATACAGGCAAATAACTCAGTACATGGAATGTACGAGCATGTAAGGGGAATTCTAAAGCATAACTGAAGATTGAACTTGATAAAAAGGGAAACATACTTACATCTTCTCAACTCACTCAACTAAACTCAACTCAACTCAAAGAAACATAGTTCAACACAACTAAAGAAATATTCCAAGATACTCAAAACTACACAAACTTTCTCAACTCAAAACTACTCAAGGGTAAGATACTCAACTCAGAAATAAGGTTCTCAACCCAGTGAAATGGGGAACAACTCAACAATAAGGTACTTGACTTAATGAAACACAGTTCACCTCAAAATACCAAACTCAAGATACTCAAGAACAAACCTACAATAAAAGATGTAATATGAGGAAAGCTTTTAAAATAGTAGATAGCAACTCAATGTATTGAATAACACAATATCACTATGAGCTATGTGATGATACATCGTCTCACGCATGCTGTCAGAACTGTCATATACCTTCTTGGAATCATCTAAGAAGTATGACCCTTTTACACACGTTGACTACATGGTTTATGGAGACTTGAGTTTTTATGAAATCGTCCCCATATCGGTGCTCAATACCCAAAATATATTCAACTCATATATTTAAAAACATAACTCGTTCTGTGGTTTGAGATTATTACTCAAAAAAATTCTCTAAAAAGAGATGTTACTCAAACTGCTCAAAACTCTTTTGGAAATCTCAGTTTCCTCCTCTTTTAAATGTGAAATTATTTACTCTTGGAAATACTTAGTTCCCATATATAATTTTAAAGAAAATGAAATCGACTCTACTCTTTCTCAACTGAAGTGCTCAAGTCTTAAAACAAGTTTAGAAAAAATTGTAAAAAGACTTCTGAGAATAAATTTCATGCCGAATTATGGACGTGAACGACTCAATTTCAGGTTTTCAATAACCATACATAGAAGTCAATACTCGAGACTCAACAACTCAAAACTCATGAACTTTAATGGTAATACTCGTTTCAAGAATACTCAACTCAGAGGGTTCATGCAGAAATATGGGCATGAGCTACTCAACTCAAGGACTCAAAGATACTTCTCGTCTCGAGACGACTCGACTTATAGGATTCATTCCAAATTATGGGCATGAACATCTCAACTCAAGGACTCCATGGGTAATATGTAATAGTCTCATGATTAGGAATAAAATCTAAAAAGGGATTTGGAACTCAATACTCAAAAATTAGAAGTATAAGATATTACTCCTCTCAAAGATACTCAATTTTTGAAGGTCATGCGGAATTTATGGGCATGAACGACTCGACTCGGGGATCCAAATAACATTATGGGACTCATGTATACGACTATTCTCATTCCCATACTTAGTTCAAATCGATAGTTGATTTCAAAGGATTCACAATTGAACTCAAAAGCTTTCTTGAACTCTACTCTTATGAATTATGAATTCAATAGTTATGGTTGGTGATATGAAGGATCTCATGATGATAAAGTAGAATCATGAATACATTCTCATCACTCTCATACTCACTTGCTCGAGTCTTGAAACAAGTTGTTAGAAATTGTAGAAGACTCCTCAAAAAGACTCAAAGGGACTTTCTCGAAATGTTCAAATGAACTCTCAAGACTTTACTCTTAACTCTACCTTGAATTTGAATTATGAATTAAAGGTTATGATTCATGTTATGAATGATTTATAGGTGTGTAGAAGTAGTTTAGAGTGATTAAAATGAAAGGGAGTGAAGGTACACTTAAAAGAGACTCAAACGGGACAACCGACAAAAAATGAGTGGGACAGGCAACCCTGGCGCATTCCTAGCGTAGGGCGCCAGCCCCTAAGGTTTAGAGACATGATATGGGAGTACTGATGGCACGCCACGCCAGCCATGCTGCCGCATCCGTGGCGCGTCGCGCCACCATTCTCCCTGACAATTCCAACGAATTTCGTCTCTCATTTTCTGATTCTTAATTGCTTTTAATCGATTATTTTTCTCAATTTTACCTTAGATTCAATAACCCAACCTAAGTATAGACTAATATACTCATAAGAACACTCAAAACACTCACTTTCATCTCAAGAAATCATCAAAACCTCAACAAAACAAGATTTAGAATGAACTTCAAGAATACCTATCAATAACTCAATTCCTTCAAC
The DNA here is from genome assembly GCA_036250505.1 of Solanum acaule. Classification (NCBI taxonomy): domain Eukaryota; kingdom Viridiplantae; phylum Streptophyta; class Magnoliopsida; order Solanales; family Solanaceae; genus Solanum; species Solanum acaule. The sequence goes on from JAJOOR010017551.1 coordinate 25,506, forward strand.
TTTTGAGAATGAAATTTCTCTTAAAATAACATGATTGTACTTTGGGTGAACGAACCCAACACTATGGAAACTTACATACCTCTTAGGGATCAAACCCATTGCGAAAATCCGCAATAAAACTCAAGAACCTCAAACACAACATAATAGGATTAGACCCTTAAAACCTTACTAAGAACGAATCAAATCTGATTGGGTAAGGAAAAGACAAAAATACCCCTTACGATTTTCAGGTAACTTTTCTTAACTGGACAGCCTGACTTCAAAAGGGCATATGTCACTTATCCAACCTCGAAACTTAGCAAACTCGGGTGTGGAAAAATAATTCAAAGACTTTTCATTTGTTATCTTATGGCGCACGTAACTCGTCCTGTACTTAAGGTTATGGTCGTTTGAAGGTTACCAAAAACTTAAAGAAACTTAGGAATGATTTGAATGAACTCTCTTTAGTTCTTCTTGAAACTCAAGGTGCTACGTTTAGTGACCTTAACACTTACGAAAATTTTAAATTCCTTGGTGAAATCTCACTCACTACGAAGAACGATTAGAGTCTTAGTTCAATTTTTTTTTGAAGTTTTACAATAATATTTCGAGTTGTTCATCATCGCCTCACAAAAAGTTAGCTAATATGCAACATGGTGTCCAACAACATTCAGTTCAAGCGCAAAGAGGCTGACAAAGATTGCATCAATTAGGGAAATTTTTTAGTAGAGTGGCTTGTCAAAAAGGAAATAGGTTCACCTTTCAAGCCAAGCCACATATAGAATTTTTCCTTGAAATACATTTTGGGGAAAGTTCTAGACAACATATATATACAAGCATGAATAAAAGCCTTACCACACAAGGCATCACAAGCCAACAAATTATCAAGTTAGTCTCCAAATCAATTAAACAAAATGACTTTTGACTAACTAGAAGATTTTTCCTAATGACGGAATGAGACTAGACGTATTGCTCGAAGTTTTCGAATTGAGAGGCAAAAACTACAAATAGCAAGTGATGAAACACCCAAAAATGTGAAGACTTTTGAGAACTTCTTTTGTGATGTTTCATAATTCTGACTTGTAATATTGCATTTTCTTTTGTCCCATTGTTGAGCAAAAGAAAGAAAATAATTGTTAGTATAAAAGTGATAGTTGGTTTGCGGCCTTGGTATTTTGATGACTTGACCATACTTTCCACCATTTTGTCAAATTCTAACTATAATCCTTGGTTGAACCACTTTTCTAAAGTTTTTTCTTTGTTAATCAGAGACCTTAATATTCTTGGTACTACTAAATACCATGCTGCAATTGATTTCCTGGAGAATGAACATTATGATTCTTTTCCTATATTTGTTTGATGAGAAATGCGAGTCTGTTTTGTCCACTTTCTTTATCCCCCTCTATCAAAATGATCAAAAACGAAAGCGAGCTTGCTTCTTATTTCCGTGTTTGATCTCTTCCTTTTGAAAATTTTCTCATGACTTAAGAGGCTTTATTGTATTCTTCACACACAATTTTTTTGGGTAAAGATTCCAGGTGTGTTTAGTCCTTGATCACTGCCATATCGACTTAGGTACTCAACTTTTCCTTTTGGAGAAACCGGTGTGAGCTTTGCAACCTCTTTGAAACAAGATTGTATCGAGAGGGACTAAAAATGTTAGATTTAAGAATATTAGAAGATTGAATCAAGACAGACTTATACTTCAAAAAGGGTATTCCTTTTAAGGAAGATAACAAAGAAAAGTTATCTAGAGGCATATATCCACTTTGAATGAGTCATGACATGCACTTTGTATTTGACCCTTGATGTGTTTGTGTTATCTAGTTCTCAAAGTATGAACCATTTGTAATCTAAAATTGATTTATGTATCCTAGCAGCACTTCGTGTAGAGGGATTGAAAAGCGACCTTCTTTCCATATTACCTCCAATTAACCATTTTCATGTTGTTCTCTCTCATTATCTTAAGGTGGTTGTGAGATTTTTCACCGATAGGATCCTTTCTGTTGTCGCGTTATGGTGCCTGCAAAGGTTTTCACCGATAAGACTCTCTCTCTTTTTCTTTTTTTTCTTATCTTTTCACCTTATGGTGCCAAGGATCACTTATAAGTGTCTTTTTTCTCTTGATGATTAATTGTCTACACAAAACATATTGAATCTTGTATTCTTAAAGAGTTAATTACAAAGTCAGTTGCTGAACAGAACCATAAAATGATCAGCTACAATTTTGGAACTATTGTAACCAGATAAAAAAAATACCCCAGCTCTTATAAATAATACAATATTAATTTTTTTTTATGGTATGACTGAACCCAAAAGGGTTGCCAGTGTATCATTTCAGAATCAGGACGAGCGTAGTTCAAACTTTCAAAGAGAGGACTTTTTTTTATTGATTGACTTTTTTATTCCTTTGGAACGAGGGGCCTTCATCTTCCTAACCATAAAATGCCAACTTCACTGTATGTTTTTTTTGTAGTATCTTTTGACTGTGTTTGTATTAATAATTATGCTTGTGATTTTTCCCTCCACATCAGTAAGGTGCAATGTTCCTTTGGACAACACTTCATTGATAAGATATGGACCTTGCCAATTTGGAGCAAACTTTCGCTTGGCTTTTTTCTGGTATGGAAGAATGCATTTTAAGAAATGTTTGGCTACTTAAAAATTTCTTGGGTGGACCCTTTTGTTGTATACACGGGTCATACTTTGTTGATAAATCTATCCAAAACAAATGCCCGCCAATCTTTTTTAATCTATTCATGTAAGCTGGTCTAATTGAGTTTTAAACCAATTCAATATCCTCAAATTTAGCATCCCCAATTCAGAGAGATTGAATTTCAACTTATGATGGTGTTACCACCTTGGTTTCATACACCAGCAAGTAAGGGGTTGCACCAATCAAAATGTGTGTTGTCGTATGATATCCCAAATCAGTGAAAGGTAACTTTTCATGTTATTTTTTGGTGCCTTGAACCATATTTCCGAGAATGTTTTTGATGTTTTTGTTGGCATCTTACACAACTCCATTGGCTTTTGATCGGTATTGTGTAGAATTGTGAGGCACAATTTTGAATTGGTATATAGATTTGCAGTGTTGTATGTTATGATAGTTCTTGGGATACCAAAGTGGCAAATGATGTTAGCATGGAAAATATCCATGACCGCCTTCTTAGTATCTACTTTTAAAGTGACTCCCTCCATACATTTGGTGAAGCAATAAAATGCGACCAAAATGAATCGATGTCCTTTCGTAGCTTTTGTCTCAATTTGTCCTATGGCATCCACTCCCAATGCAACGAAGGGCGAAGGAGTGGCCATAGGGTGTAACTATAAAGGATGTGAATGAATTAAATTATCTTGACACTGATGATCTTTGTTCACAAAGCGAAGCAATCCCATTACATCGTAAGCCATTAATACCCTACTTGAAGTATATTTTATATCAAGGACATATCCATTCCTGTGTGATCCACATATCTCAGCATACATTTCGTTCATTATTTTCTTGTCTTCATCAACATCCACACATCTCAGCAAATTTAAAGTTAGGGTTCATTTATATTTAATTTCCAGCTAAAAGGGAAACCACTAGCCAGCCGCCTAATAGTTTTTTTCTAGCTTCCATTAGCATGTTCTAGATATTTTTTGTCTGCAAGAAAGTTCTTTATGTCTAGGTACCATTGCTCACCATATGGTTCTACTTCAATTGTGTTACAATAATAGTGTTGGTCAGTAACTTGAATTTCCAAAGGAGTGATGCAAGTGTTGCTAGGATATGGAAGAATTGAGGCCAAAGTAGCCAGGGCATCATTCAATTCATTATGAAACTTGGGGATATATCTAAACTCGATGATCTTAAACATTTTGTTGAGTTCTTCCAAACATTGTTTGTATGGAAGAAGCTTGAGGTCTTCAGTTTTCCATTTGCGTTGAGCTTGCCGAATAAGCAAATCAAAATATACCGACTCAATCAATTCTTGTACTTCCAAATTTATTTTCATACTTAGACCCATGATTCATGCTTCCTCATTTGTTCTGTCATTTGTATAGAAGAAACAAAGTCGAGCTTTTTCAGTCTAATGTTGTCCTTTGGGAGATATGAGAATCGCCCCAGTCCTTGTACCTTTTGTATTAACTGTTCCATCAAAGTATAATTTCCATCACGAACGGCTAATTTTTGATGTATTTAATCGTATTTGTATTTTCTTTGTTTGTTAATGTTATTTTTTTAATTTCTTTCTTTGTTAAAAAAAAAAAAATTGATTGAATTGGCCTAATTTGAATCCAATTATAACAATTTAATCAATTTTAAATCTAGTCCAATAACTATGACTCAAATTTTAATCTCCACCATTCATATTTTATTTTATCCAATGACTCTTGTTTGACCCTATCTTAATACAAAACACCTCAAAAATCAGATTTTGGCCCTATTTTTTTTAAAATATTTCCTCTCTCCCCTTTATTTCAAACCAATACTGCAGAAAGATCTAATACTATTCATCACTTTCTTTTTAGATTTATGGAGTTCCAGTCATCTCAATTTTATACCCCTTACATAAACGTGTAAAGCTCTTCAATGACTATCTTTTGATATAAGTTTCATGTCAAAACTTCATCGAATCATTTTACGGGGAATTTTTTTTGCGACCTCCATTTACCTCAAAATTTATATCAATCTTCTCATCCTCTCATCCCCTATACAAATCCGTCACTATCACAATTTTTTAAATCATAGAATTAGTGCCGGATTATGACTATTTTTGTTAGCTTTTTTTAAAGATTTAGTTTGCTAGTCTGCTTGAATTATATTATTTTTTTCAAATATTTATTTTTTATCTTTTATTTATTTTATAGTGTTTGATCTTCAAAATATATTAGATGTTTGAATTTTGTGTTTGTGAGCTGATTCACTTTTTAATCTTTGGTCTTAATTATTTAAATTAAATTGATTCTACATGATATGCCTATTTTCTAATTTTTAGATGTTCCGTTTAGCTTTTATCCAATCATGTATCATGTATATATATAAAAGAAAACCCTAAGCCCACCAGCATGGCGCCACCACAAACTAGGATTCCCTTTTAATTTAATTTATTTCCAAAACTAGCCTTCCGCATTTAATTAAAAGTTGGGACTTTTATGAAAAAACCTTTTTTGAAAAGTTGCGACTTTTATGAATAGTTGTGACTTTTATGAAAGGTTGTGACCTTTCCGAAGGGTTGTAACTTTTCCAAAGAGTTGTGACCTCTCTGATAAGACACAATAAGCATTTGTTCACACTACCCTTTGTTGTCTATAAATAGATGAATTTCCTCTCAGTTTAAAACAACGAAAATTTTGAACTTCTTCTTCTTCTACTTATGGACAATTAAATATTTGTGTACTTTGCTCCTGTTAAATGACTCACAGACACCATTGTTTTATTTTTCCATTCTGTTTCATTTTATTGTTACAGATCCTTGTAACTTTGTATGCCCATATTTTTATATTTTTATGTTGTTGTTATCTATTTTTACTAAATTTTATCAGTGGATATTATGAATAATCTATGAATTGAAAGTTTATTGAAGTGTTAGTCAATTTTTGGAGGTATGTTATTTTAAAACATAGAAACTTTCTAGTTAGAATGATTTGTTATCATCATTGGATATCTCATAGTTTACTCTCTTTAAAGTATGTTTTTTCTCACTGTTTTATGGTCTCCTTCAAATTTTATTGAATATTTTTCGTTTGGTATGTATATGATCTCTCTTGGACAAAGCTTTCGTCCTTTTAATGTTTTTCTTTTTTTCCTTCTCATTCCTCACTTTTAAATATTTTTGGTGTGCGTTATGGCTATTTTCAGCAAGCTTAATTTGAAGAATATGAAACAAAACATGCTCTCAATAAAAGTAATATCTTAAGCTACAAAAGATATGTCTATTAACATAGATTTGTTGTCCTTTATGTCCAAGTCATTGTTGAGCGTTAATTTTTTTAATGTTCGAGAATATTTCTTTAACATGAGTCGAGGATCCAACATTTTGATCTAATTATACTTTCATAATACAAAATTTATACATACATATTTCTAAAAAAAGTCTTAAAGTTGCATTGATAAAGCATCTAAAAGGGCCTTCGAAGCAGCAGTCTAATGAAGAATGAATTTTTAAAAGGGTCAACAATATTATTTTGGTGTCGTTTCAAATTTATTTTTCTCCTTCTATAAATTTTGTTAGACTAACAAAGTAACAATAACGAAAAGTGGTGAACGTTTGACCTCAGACAAGTAGATTGTCTCTAAAAATATTATTTATGTTGGTGTGGTTTTTAATTGTCTTAACTTATTTATGAATAATATTGATTATCAAAATCATTCACATAATTTTTTTTTTCACAAGGAGTTATTCTAACCATTAAATTATCAGATTCTATATTTTTCATGTACAAAAAAATAAAAAAGTGATGTATAATAGCTACATAAAAACATCACTCAGTTTTAACAAGATAATTATATCATCAAACATATATTATGATAAATTATGTAAAAGATAAAAATGATTAGATATCAAGATATTTTTAATCATTTATTATATATTTACAATTCTTGAGATATGTGATAATGTAAAATCATTTAATTTCTGCTGATGTTCATAAAATCTACTAAAATTTACTTTTTTTCCCATAACAATCTATTATTGGAAAGGTTGTTAAAAAGCTTAGAAAAATTATTTAAGCCCGCACGAAGTGCGGATTTATTACCTAGTTAATGAATAAAAGAAAATGAGACTCTCTAAAGGACATTACAGTCTTTTTCAATTAATCTTCTCTTGGAAGAAGAAAAGAAAAGAAAAAAAATATAGTGGTCATCTTTGGTGGTACATTTGCATGACAAAGGGTCTTATGCACACATTGACTCTTAAATTTTCAAGAAAGAGGTGGGTGATTCATCTTCTCCACCTATTTAACACCCCATTCTTCTTTCATTTGACAAAGTTATCAAACCGCGAAGACAATCTATCTACTATTGGTTTGCAGAATACCAAAAGGCTTCTCTCGTTGAGAATATCCTCGAACATACCGAATTACTAATACCCATGAAAATATCATTTCTTCAGTCTACTCGATTAACCATGTGTAGAAAGAATACTTTCCCCAATCTCCCTAGCCGCCTCAGTTACATTACATCCATCTTTTCTCTTATATGTCTCAGTCCACATTTTACCTTGATCAACATTTTTCCCTTTGCCTTATGAAATTTTCAAATGGTAAAGCGTTAGTATAATGAATTAAGAACATACTTATCTAAGCACATCATATTAAACAACCATCTCAGCTCTTCTTACTACAAAACTCTACATATCTCCAGTATGAGGAGTTTGGTTCTGTCGAATCCATCTACTGATTCCTCTTGCAAAGTTTCTACAGGTTAAAGAAGAACAATATGAATAATTAAATTCAGGGAACAATTAACTTTAGGTTTCGAGTGTGTACACTGAGTCGTCAAGAGCACTGCATTTCTCTCTTTTTTTCCTTCTAGTCTCAACGAAGGGAAATTAGATTGACCTTTCTTTGAAATCCTTACACAATTTCAACCGTCCACAAATTCTTGTGTTATAGAGTTTTTCACAACATATTTTTGTACAAATTTGAATCTCATTTTTATCGCCAAATATTTTAACTCTAAGTATATGATGACAAAAACACTGTCCGGTTCCAGTTGTCCTTTGAAAGTCCTATATTAAATATGTTTCATCATCAGTCACGAGAGTCTTGTATTGGACTTTGTAATGAAAAGCGCCAATGGGATAAAAAATAATTGCATGTTAGTAAGAACCTATGAAGCCTAATACTTGACTTGCAACTTCAACTTCATCACCAATTTGATATATTTTTGTTTGTTGTCCCTTATATGTTATTTCTCTTATTTCATCTGAGATAAAAATCAATTCTTAATTGGTGATTTTCCTTTGCCATTGAAAAAAGTGAGCAATTTTGAACACAATTGTCTTGCATGCAATTGTGTTCGGTCACAAATATAAAGTTGAGTTGTTTTTGACTTTTTATGAGTTAAATGAAATGAAAAAAAGTAGAAATAGTTTTTGTTGTTTTTCAATTTTTTTTAAAAATATGAAATTTAACTTGAACGTTATAAAAGAAAAAAATTATTTTACATGTTAAAAGAACGCGTCAAAATTGCTCAATTTTTTCAATGGCATTGGAAAATCACCAATTAAGATTTGATTTTATCTCAGATGAAATAAGAGAAATAACATATAAGGGACAACAAACAACAATATATCAAATTGGTGATGAAGTTGATGTTGCAAGTCAAGTATTAGGCTTCATAGGTTCTTACTAACATGCAACTATTCTTCATCCCATTGGCGCTTTTCATTACAAATTCCAATACAAGACTCTCATTACTGATGATGGAACATACTCAAAGCAGTATTCAAATAAAAAAATCTACCATAATAGACGTTAATAATCAAATAATATAATTTCAACCGAACAAAATAAGAATATTACAAGTTTCTACATTAGAAGAGAAATTAGTATAAATAAGGCAGGTAAATAGAGAAAAGGGCCAAATACCCCCTCAAGCTTTAGCCATATTTCCAACTACACACTTAACCTTTGTGGGGCTCCTATTACCCCCCGAACCTTTTTTTTTTATATTAGTTCACCCTCATATGTTGATGTGTCCACATACGTGGACTCACCATCGTGAGGCGCGTAACAACGTAATAAAATGTCCATGTGGAGTCCAAATAATCCTCCCAATGGTAACTTTACTCTTTATTTAACCATACATTTATTTTTTATTCTTTTCCCAATTCATTTATCTACATATCTTTTGTTCTTGAACAAAAGCTCTCTTATTTGTTCTTCATCCACCATTTTCAAAGCTTGAATTTAGTTGTTGTGTCTTCTCCAACGAAGATTGAATTTAGGGTTCGCAATTTTCTCGAATTTCATATTGAACAATCGAAATCTTCCCCAATTCGACTCCTTGATTTTTTTTCACTTTGTGTTATTAGGGTTAGTAATGTCAAACGCAAAATTGAATAAGTTATGCATGGAAGAATCAGACCCAATGCTCAAAACCATAGTACGATGCAAACATGGAAGTTTGTTGCATATGCAGACTTCTTGGTTGAAGTCAAATCTCGGAAGACGATTTTGGTCTTGCCCTTACTATGGTGTATGTGACTTTTCTTCAGTTGTTTCATTTTGCTGGATTTAACTGATGTGAATGTTAATAACATTAATATATATATTTTATTTTTTCAGTCGAACAATTGTAATTTTTTTCGATGGAGAGACAGAGAAGAAATCGATCCAAGATCCCAATTTATCCTCCCAAAATTGGTGAACAAAATCAAAGAGTTGGAAGATGAAGTTTGGAGGAGATAGATTCAAATCAATGAGCAACAAGTTCTGATTGATAATTTGACAGTAGAGAAGAGGTCCAAACGAAGAAAGTTGAAATGGTGTACGTTTGATTGGAAGGTCATTTTGTGTATTTTGATTTGTGTTGTTGCCTTGTTCATCAACAACCTATTTCAAAGTAGGG